>JAQFZG010000915.1:0-25357 GCA_034695465.1 Entomobrya nicoleti | reverse complement strand
TGCATTCCTCATGACAAGCCACACGCACGATCGGTATGGTTCTCCCGGTAAACTCTATGGGTTTACCTAACATCACACCATAGTTTACCATATATAATGAAATGACTCAAACACGATATCGCTATCAATCTAATCAATCAGTATATATCTTAGTCTCTCGTCGTCACACAACTTATAGAAGACTCATTTACGATTTAAGCTAAGCAGTGTAAACGAGATTACTTTAATATGATATATTATTTGGAAGGAAACTTATTCATATGGTATGGTACAATAAAAAACCTGCGATAAATTTGTTCATTTTTTACTCACAGACAGTTCATAAACCAAGTATAGTTAGCTATGCATTCCTGTCATAACAAAATGTAAGTAACCATTCATTTTCAATTGAGTTAAAGTATGTTCATGTTTCATGTATGTTGTAATGTATATAATTTATATGCTATTTATTGATTTCCATTGCATTGTGTACAATTATTTGCACACACGCTTTAATAACCTACTGAAGCTGTCCGAGAAAATAAATTATTGATTTTGTCATAAACATACATAACCATGCTTTTTGATACTTGATATGCTCTTCAACAACGACATTTCGTTTTCACTACAAATTGTTTTAAATTACATACTCTTGTTTTTGAGAAATTGTAAATGGCATGCCATTCAAAGTCATATGCCTAGACGAGTATATGGTAATATTTTCCATATTGCATGTTGCATTCATAAACCCATCTTAAAATGCATGCATAAAATATTGATTACTTATATAGTTCATAAGAAATGGGGATTAAGGAAAAACAATTTTTGCACACGTAAAACTCAAAACGTTTTCATGTCTAAACTCAACGTGAAAAGAAACCAATTGCTTACTCATGGCAATAGGCAGGTCAGAGCTAAAACAATGCAGTATAGTAGTAGCACTAAAAATCGTTATCAGTATGTAATGAAAATGTATCATAAAACTCCACTGAATTCCATACAACACTAATTACTTATATCATACCTCTTGATACCATTGGTTGATACCATATCAATCAAACAACAAACATATTTATATCCTACCCAAATCAACTAATGCAAGTGGTCGGTTATGACGTGTAATGCACAAATTGCATTTCACATTTAATCGCAGCAGTTAGCGACTCTACTGCCAATGCAGCAAATTGAAATACAGTTAACTCGAAAAAAAATCTCCATCCTTTTGTACTTGCTCATTTAAGAATTAACATGTATTCATTACCAAAATTCTCAGAGGAAGAGTGTGTCCGATCATTGCAACCCCGTACCCCGTGCACAATAAATCTGGAGAGTGATGGTCTTGTTGCTGATGATATTCCGGACGAATTTAGGTGTCCCATTTGCTTTGAAGTCCCACAGGCTGAAATATACCAGTGCACTAATGGACATACCATATGTAGCAGTTGTCAAGCAAATATCGGACAATTATGCCCTCAGTGTCGACTTCCATTTCACGTGGAGTCAGGTCTCATTAGGAATCGAGCGTTGGAGACCCTCGTGGATTCTATGATACTACCATGCCCTTTCAAGAAGGATGGGTGCTTGGAAAGTGTTTCCAGAAAAACTATGGAAATTCATAGAATCAATTGTATTTACAAGTAAGTTTACTCACATATTTCAACCTAAAAAATTTAAACGCTTGTAAATTTTTTAAAGTAATAAAACTGGATGCTCAATTTATGTATCATTTTAGTGGAAAAAGCATGAACCTATGCAAGGTACTTGGATACAATTGTGATTTCTGGACAAACACACTAAAGCCAAAACAGGCAGTAGATCATTTTTACGAGTTCCATAAAGCCCTGATTGCTCAACTACCTGATTGTGATTCGATTACTGTGGACTTTGAAAATTTCATGTGCTCTGTAAGAAAGATGAAATGTCACGATGGCGTCTGGACACCAGTTATTTTAAGTAGTAAGGACGGTCTTTACTTCATGATTTTAACACTATTAAATGACCGAGACACAAGTGTGTCGTGGCAATGTTTGAGACTGAATCAGGAGAATGATGGATCTGAAAGTAAATTTGATGTGGGATTCCGTATCGAAAGTCATTCAGTGGGAATGCCTGCACTGGACTGGAAGATGGTCCCTATACCATTGCTCGAATCGGAGGGAACAATAAGAACTCCGGTGGCCAGATACCCGGCAGATTTACTCATTAATCATTACGTTGACAAACAGGATGAATTGCTGAAGGTTACTTTTACTATTTTCGATAATAGTAGTAACACAAAAACTCATAGGAACGACTTCGAGCTCAAACCACCAGTAAAAGTTGGTGAGATAACTGCAAGGAATCAAAATGCCACGTCGCCAGTTTGGACGAAATTATCGGAACCTTTTAAATGGGTGCGAGAATCTTTAAAAGGGGACAACAATTAAAGTTTGAGAAATTAAAAAACGGCACAAGTACAATTGCTAAAACATTTCAAAAATTGTGAACTGTTCGGCAAAATGTATGGTTTTTCGTAAAATAAAATATTAAACGAAACTATAAGTGAATTCATCAATAATATCTATTTTTATAATTTCGTAAAAATTTACGATGTCCCGAGTACTTTATTTTACGATCATGTCAATCCAGCTTCCAGATCAAATGCATTAACTTTTGATGTTTTACCATCTCGTTAGATGGCAAAAACCAGAATCGCCACGCAAGAAAAATATTTGAGCCATCATGATGTTTCATAAATACATACATACGTGCTTTCGTTAGTGTAAAGAAAAGAAGAAAAACGTTTCTAGTATAGATAACCATATATTGACATGACACAGACACAATATCGATATCAGTCAGTAGGCATATCTTTTGGTATTTCGTTTTACAACTCGTTACAAAATATAAGACTCGTTTACGCTTTAAGCTATGCAACTAAAACGAGATGGCTTAAATACGATATATTAAGAAGGAAAGTTGTAAGACGATATGGATAAGAATTCAGACGAATTCACAGAAAGAGATTTCTACTCTAACTCTGCTAACACCATGGCATTCTTCATCTGCAATGTGCAATCGGCATTCGGCACTCACAAAACGATCTCTTGCTATGCATACGTGTGTTATCCAGTTCGTTTTTGAACTATTAGAGACACGTATGTTTTACATTGCATTCCATTGGAATCTTTGCCTCAAACGGTGTTATAATAATTAATTGGCTAAATAAACAACAAATAGTTTCCCGTTTAGTAAACTTTAATCTCTATCTAGTGTTACACACAATTTTTTAAAACTTACTATAAAATTTAAAAACCATGTATGCAATACAGAAATTTCCCGATTGTAGTATTGGCTCTCCTCTTGCTATTAAATCTTCCAGTTGTGACGATGACATCCCCGAACAGCTGAAGTGTCCCATTTGTTTTGAGGTTCCATCACCAGAAATTTATCAGTGCAAAAATGGACACACGATTTGTAAACAGTGTTTGGCTTGCGTACAAGTCTGTCCCCAGTGCAGAATTCCGTTTCGGGTTGATGGAGAATTAATTCGTGTGCGTGCCCTGGAGTCTCTTTTGGATTCAATGATGGTCCAATGTCCTCATAAAAATGGAGGATGTGCGGAAATCTTTTCCAGGAAGGAACTGAAGGATCATGTTACAAATTGTGTGCACAAGTAAGATAGCCAAAAAGAAAACACTAGTATATGTAACTATAGTTGTGTTAATAGATTTTATGCTGAATCTAAAATTCTTCCTTTTTTGCATATATTTTCAGTGGGAAATGCATCCAGCTTTGTATGCAGCTTGGATACCACTGCGACTTTTGGGCCAACGCTATGAACTCCAAATCTGCAGTAGACCATTTCCATCGCCACCACAAAGCGATGATTGTACACGGCGATGGTGCATTCATGAAAATAAACAACTTGAAGACCGCCGCAGATGTCATGACAATGGATGATGTTTGGACACCAATAATTTTCGCTTTGGGTGAAGGAAATCATCTCATGATTTTAACGTTTCTGAACCATGGAGACAAAAGTGTTTCTTGGATTTGCTTGAAATTAAGTCAAGATGAGTTACCCCGGTCAGCTCAAAAAGATTTTGAAGTTCAGTTCCGTATTAGTAGCCAGTCTGACAAGATGCCAATGTTGAAGTGGAAACTTCCTGCGATTTCCATGTTGGATGCAACAGAAGTTCTCAAGTATCCAATGTGCAGGTTCCCAATTCATGGACTTGAGGAATACTACGTTGGGAAAATGGATGGTGTCTTGAAAATCGCTGTTTCAGTGCATAACAATCGTGGCAATGAATATAATGAGGAAATCGGGAATTTTGCATTGGAACTGGGCACTTTAACCATTGGCGAAATCCACCCGAGGAATGTAAATGTTGGGATTAGTGAAAGAGGACATGATCAATTCCAGTTTGGCCGAAATTGTCATAACAGTATGGTATGAGGTTTAGACACACTAACTTTAAAGAGCATTGACCTCATGTTTACCATACCATATACTTTTAAAGAGTTTTTTATAAAAGTAGGTATACTGGTTATAATATAATATAAACCTATATATATATATATATATATATAATAACGTGTTTAATTTTTAAACTACCACGCAAATAAAATTGTAAATAGAAAACATTTTCGATTTCATTACGTTGATAATACGTGGAAAGAAGGGTATACTTAAAAACTGGCATAGACTAAATTAATAAAAACGTTTAAATTTAATTGTATCTCAAAATGTTTAGGTGTATTGTCTTAATTAATAAGGCGACATACATAACATAAGACAATCTTACATACCATACATGCATAAAATACCAAGATAAGTGGAGGGTTGTTGTAATAATTTATCGATAGCTTAAAAGTTTATCCCGCCCGTATTCCATCCAAAACTACAGATAATTAATAATTACTAACTCCTTAAGAATAATTAGCCTATTGGCTACCTATATTTTCACAATATAAAATTAAGCATAAAATCAACAACTCGAATGTAGAGCAAAGCTTTTAAAGTTAATAAAATTGATGTAAAAAACAACAGAATTTTTACCATTATGTATATTAATTTGTAGAGGTTAAAATGATATTACGGTCAGAATATTTTTGTTCCTCATGTAGTGAAGAACTCAACTTCATTTTGGATAACGAACTATTCAAATAATTTTGACATCGTAATAACTATGAAATCTCTGTGTCTTTGCACTCTCAGTTTTGTTTTTATCTGCTTAACGCAATATTCTTCATCAAATCTGATTGACATCAACCCGATTTTCATCCCATTTCCAGGATGCTTGTTTCATGTGATTGATTTTGAGTTACATTCAAGAAATAATGAAACTGCTTCAAAATCTGCAACAGACAGTCTCACTGCATTCACTCAACCAGTAATACTTAGCAAATTCGAAATTATCATTTGAAAGACCAAATATTACATCGAAGAGAGAACGGTTGCATCAAAGGCATACACTTTCCAACCCAAACCAATATTGTATACCTGTGTGATGCAATTGTACATTAATTTTGCTCGTGTGGGAATAAACTGTGAAGAAACCGAAATCAATTGTAAACTCATCCCAAAAGGATTTTCTGATATTTTATTTTCAAAAGTGAAATGTCTCAATGGTCAGAGTATGAAAATTTTCCCAACCCAACAAAAAATGTGTGACTATTCTCTCCGCACAACAGAGGCTGATCCATATAGTGGATTAAATGCGGATAATTCCGTAGAAAAACTTGGAGTATATCAACTTGTTTTATTAAAAAGTATTTTTAACAAAGAATTAATACATTATTGGTATTTAATGCTAAATTTCTACTATCCCTATTTGGCTGTATCCAATTTATTTACAAAATTGGTCGTTACTTTGGAAAATGCGAGTATGGTACAAATAAAATTTGGTTTTCTCACCTTTTTTTAGAAAACTCACATTTCGACACAATAAAAGACAGTTTCACAATATCTGATGACAAAATAGCGAATAAACTTTTAATAGAACAAGTACTACAAAGTCAAATTAATAGACTTAAAGGAAATACATCACAAACAATGTGGACAGCAGCAGATTTAAGCGTGGATGCGAAACAATTCAGTAAAATACGTTATCAAATGGATCAATACTATTTTGAAATTAGGGAGAACCCGAACTTTCGTAATTTTAAAATGTCGATGCTTTCCGATTTAATAATACTTTATGAAATGTTTTCCACAAAGAAGGAAGATTACGCTATACGAAGATCATCTCATGATTACAGTCGTTATCCAACTTATGGTAATATATTTTTTAATGCTCACAAAATGGGTGTGGAAGAGGAAGGTCTTGAATTTCTAACCTGCGGAGGTGTGCAAAGGGGTTCCCTCTCTTTAGCTGGGTACATTTCAGCATTTGATCGCGGTACTTGATTGCCCAATGCTGTAGTCATTATGCTAACTTGTATTTTCTTTAAATTTGTAAGATTATTTTGGAAATTTGACCATCATTCTGATAAATATCTCAGAGATCAATTTTATATGCCGTTGGATGTAGCTCTGGAGCAATACAATCGTGTTGCAAGTAATCTGGGAAAAGACAATTATCTCTATTGTCTGTCAGGGGGATGGATTTTGGCAGGACTTGTTCTTGCGAATGCTTACAAAGGTCAAAATATTACTGATCTAACTCAGCCGTTACCTTTAGTGAAGCCTCAGTTTTTTGAGGACTTGATAAACCTAAACTTTTCAATATACTGCAAGACAACTGGAGTTTTCTGTATTGGATTTATGGATTTTGGCTTTAGACTTGGCGATGATGGCTCACAATTTACAGGAAATTTGTTACAATATTTACTCAGCTCTGCTAGAGAAAACCAGGTTGTACGCAAATATGAAAGGATTTTAAATACAGTTCAAAATTTGAGCTATGTTGAATGGAAAGCTCAACGAAAAGATCCAATTAAAATGTACTCTGAAAAAATACAATCTTGTGAAAATAAAGCATTCATGAGTTGGAGCAGGGATATACGAAAGGGTGAAATGATACTTAAGAATTATTTACGAAAAGAGAAAGGTCTTTCTAAAAGGGAGATAAATGAGGTAGTTAGCAGAAGCAAAGAGTCAATCATTCCGACAAAGAAAGGGTGGACTTTAAATGAAGTCAGTTTGCCAATGAAATTTGTACTGTTTAAAATTACTGGTATGGTGGAATCTGGTATTGGAAAACAGCGGCATAATTGGAAAATTTGGAGAGAGCGAGCTGCGCACATGAAGGAATTTCTTAGATTTAATTCTAATGATAATTTTAAGGCTTTAAGTATGAATGGTAATGTTGCAGTTGTATTTTATGTGCATATGTATGTGGCTCTTGTGTTGATGTGCTTTGTTGTGTGCATAATTGAAAGAGTGGGTGTTGCTATAATAACACGTTGTGCATTGACGGTTGTCAAGGAAATTGGTAACAACGTATTTTATAAAATGAAGGTTTTGATCAAAAGTTTAAACAAAATAATCAATTTTTGCTATTTAATTTAATCGAACTGTTTATTCGTTTTAAATAACTATTAACAATTAAGTTGAATTTTTACATTATAATTGTACACAAATTATTTATGATATGTTTTTATATCAAAGTTTGTCAAACCAGCCATTATTTTTGGCAAATAATAAATCTCTATAAATATGATCTAAACTGGAACCCAATTCATCATTCAAGAATTCTGGAAGCAACTGTGCAAGTTTCTTACTAACCATAAAACCTTTATCTGACCCTCCTTCTATGATCCATTGCTTCAAAGCTGGAGCTGAGTTGTACAATGACATTAGGTCATCTTCACTTTTGTAAAAATCTTTAAATATGGCATATGGAGAATCCGCAGCAGTCGAATCTCTAATTTTATCAATAAACTCGGAAAATTCCACAATGTTCACTTGGTAACCAAGTTTCTTTGCTACAGAAACGAATTCTTGGTCGAGATCGGGACTTTTGTTTGAAATATTATAAATGTCGTTTGGAGCATTAGAATTAAAAAATATTTGAGTTGACGCCCACGCACATATATCAACAGGAAGTGCTTGAACTGGCACTGGATTACTTGGTATCACTCCATTTTTAAGTATGAAAAGGTATCTTAGCATTAAATGATTCCGATCTTGTAAAAATCTACCAGTTTTTGAGTCTCCAACAATATTAGGAAAGTGGAACACCTTTGCTGGAATTCCTCTCTCCAAAACAGCTTGTTTCATGAGTAAATCCCCAACGAACTTGGTTATTGGGTAGGCCACAGTTGTAACTCCATTGTAATCGTGAGTCTCAGGCCAGTTCTCTGAAAAGCTTCCATCTTGATCTAAAGTGGCCACAGCTAGCACACTAGATGCACAGTACACGTGTTTCAGATTTGCACCCGATGAAGCGAATTCCAAGACATTTTTGGTGCCACCAATATTGACAGCCCTCATGTCTTTGTTGGAATCACTTTTTCTGTAATGCCCTACGTGCTGTACATTGGCTGCACAATGAAACACGGCGTGCACACTATCACAAAGTTCATCCCAGACAGCATTCTCAATTCCTAGATGAGGCGACGCTACATCTCCAATTACACATTGAACCTTGGACATATCCACCTCAGAAAGTAAATGTCTTTCTTCCAAAACTTTTCTAAGGCGATCGACACCGGAAGTAGATTTACTAGCTCTCATTAAACAAATGACCTTGGTTACTTGGGAGTTGTTTGTGAGCTCACGAAGAATGTAAGGACCCAGAGTACCTGTACATCCTGTAACAAGTATTGTGGAAACATCCTGAATATTTATTATCTGTTGGTTGGGATTACTAATAATGTGTGGGGCAAGTTGAGAATCTTCTTGGATAAGTTTAGCAACTTCCTCTGACGTTGGAATCCTCTTTTCTTCAATTTCACCCCCTTCGATGACTTTGACTAGGGCTTCGGCTAATAAATTGACAGTATTGCTATCCCTCAAGGCACTTGCATTGACGGTGGCTCTATCTCCGAAAATTGATTGAATGGAATTCTTTATCTCAACGAACATCAGAGAATCCACCCCAATTTCTTGAAAGTTTGCATTGTCTTCAATGCAGTCACCATCGTCAAGTCTTAAAGTATGTCGTAAAATGAGTCGTAACATTTTACGTACATACTCCGTCTTTTCTTCTATATTATTTAGAGAATCATATTGCTGCCAAAATTCTTCAGACTTTATTAAATTTGCACCTGATCCATTACCACTGGTTTTTCCTACAGCCCAAACGCGTTCATCGAGAATGGAAGAAATGTGTGGGAGAAGCTTACTGAAAAGGACAAACGACTCCACATTAATTACTGCTGTTTGTGTGCGCTGAGATTTCATGGCATATTCCAAACCAGTGGTTCCTTGCAAGTTGGATAGGGTTTTTACACCAGGAAGGTCCACTTCTGTGGCGATTCCCACTTCACCCCATTGACCCCAATTTATGCACGTTGCAGGTAATCCTATTGAGTTTCTATATTGAGCAAAAGTATCTTCAAAATTGTTCCCTGCTGAGTGATTGCACTGTCCAGGAGAGCCAAAGAGAGAGGCCATGGAAGAAAATAGGACGAAATGTTCAAGATTCATGTCTTTAGTCAACTGATGCAAATGAAGTGTTCCATCCACTTTTGTGCTAAATGTACTTGACAGCTTTTCCCATGTCTGGTTTTCAATAAGCCCATTGTTAAGAATACCAGCTGCATGCATAATGCCCCTTAAAGCAGGTAGACCCATTCCAGGAATTTTATTTTTGATGAGGTCTTTGCACTTCTTAAAATCCTCAACATCAAGTTGAACAGCTTGCACATTTGCTTTATATTCAGAGTTTAACCTGTTGATTGACTGTTGCATTTTTTCTGTTGGTAGGCTTCTTCCAGCCAAAACTACATGTTTTGCTCCCTTCTCCACCATCCATTGACAAACTACAAAACCGATTCCTCCAAGACCTCCCGTAACCAAATAGGTTGCATTGGCATTGAACATGGTAGTGAATACTTCTGCAGTACCATTTATCTGTCTAACTTCCGGCATGACACAAACAACTTTCCCAATATGTTTGGCCTTTTGTAGGTACTGCAAAGCTTCCCGAACATGAACACCGTCAAATCTTACGTAAGGAATTGGATTGATCACCTTGTCCTCTGCTAATTTTTTCACAGCAGACATCAGACGACGCCACTCTACGTTACTCATAGCTGACAAATCTGCAACGGTGTACTGTATATCTGGTCTAAGATTTTTAACTTCCTCTGCTGTCCAAATAGACAGTTTGCTCATTTCAACAAATCGAGCTCCAATTCCACATGCTTTCAGAGTTGCTTCCTTGAAACCTTCACTCGTCAATGAATTGAGGACAACGTCCACACCTCGACCTCTTGTAATCCTCAAAATCTCATTGGCGTACTCCGTGTTTCTTGAATGAAAGACATGTTGAATGCCCAATGATCTCAGGTAATTTCTCTTCCGCTTGCTTCCAGCCGTGGCAACGATTGTTACTCCGATATGCTTACAAATCTGAATCGCACTTAGCCCCACCCCACCAGAAGCAGTATGTATTAGAACGGTATCAGCGGCTGTAACTTTCGCCACTTCAATCAAACAGTGATAACTTGTTGATACCACTGCAGGCAATGTGGAAGCCTCACAAAATGTCATCCCATCAGGAATTGGAAGTACATCATTTTCACCGACGTTAAAATGGCTTGGTAAAGCACTGCCTACGAGATTAACTCCAAAAACATGGTCACCAATACGATACCTGGATACTTGAAGACCAACTCGCTTGACCACTCCAGCAAAGTCAAATCCCACTTCATTGCTGTTCTTAAACATTTCCGAAGGCTTGAGGACACTAAACACATCCCTGAAATTGAGCGCTGAAGCCTTCACTTGGACCTCAATTTCATCTTCTCCCAAAATAACCGGTTTCAGTGAACCAAACTGTAAATCTTGAATTGCTTTCGTTTCAGGCAAAATTAATTGAAATCTGTCTGTTCCACTGGGTAACTTCAAATCAGCCAATGAAGGTTTCAACGGCTGAATCTTGCAAATGTACCTAGTAGCCCCATGAAACGCCACCTGTGTCTCTTTGCCATTGTTCCACAATTCATAGAACACCTGCTCAGCTACTGCCATGTTTTCGTCCCCTCCAATGTCAATTACACGGCAGGTCATGTCTGCACACTCGTTTCTTAGAGCCTTGGTAAAACCCCAAATTGTACTGGAGTAAAAGCCAGATAAATCATTATCCTCCACAGGCATGACTCCATTGACCAATGCAAAAATATTTGGAATGGAAGTTTGCAGCATTTTCAGCACTGATTTGACAAGGTAAAAGTAAGGCCGTAACAACGATTCTTGAGATGTAGTTGTCTTATCCAGCGGCCATGAAAAGATAATACCTTCAATAGTTCCCATTTCCTTGGCATTTTCAATAGAACTCAGGAGTTGGGCATAATCACCCTCAGAATCCGACTTTATTTGAAAAGTTGAGTCCTTTCCAACCTGATAATTGTCCCCACGTGTCACAGTCACTACTTGGCGGTTGTGTAATGCACAAATTTGTTTCAATAAAAAGTTGGAAGTTGGACTGTTCTCGTGATGAAATAATACCCAACATTTCGAGTGTATTTTTGCTTTCAATTCGGAACTCTCTTGTTTTTTAAACGACCAAAAAATTGAATGATGATTATTCATCGCTGGAAAAATACCAGCAACATGGAAACCAGCTTGTTCCAACGATTCAGTCCATTTTTCTGTGGAAAGTGTGCAATGACTTGGTCTCAGTTCCAAATCTTCAAAGCGCCAAAATCCTTCGAGTATCCCAAATAAAAATGTAATGAATCGATTAACTCTTGTCATATCGTTCATTACAAACTTTCCTCCAGTTCGTATGAGAGTTTTCACGTTTCTCAGGGTTTCACTCAAATTTTTAGTGGCATGTATCACATCGCTTCCTAGTACATAATCGTAGTAGTTTGGAGCAAATCCTTGATTAATTGGATCATCTTCAATGTTCAGCTTTTTAAATACCATATTTTTCAAATAAGGTTCAAATTTCTTTTCAGCCGTAGCAAAAAATGCGGATGAGATATCCGTGTAAGTGTATTCAAAGTCAACATCATTATTTTTAAGGGCTTCCATAAATACTGCGGTAAATGAACCTGTTCCAGAGCCAACTTCCAGAATTCTAAAAATATCCCTTTCTCCATTGCAGTGTTGTTTGCAATGTTGCAAATCTTTTGGTGTAACTGTAGCCATTAAGTCGGATAGTCTAAAGACCTTGGCATAGTCCGTGTAAAAGTCAGCTACTGGAGGCCAGTCAACTTTGGAGCCTTCTTCTGGAAATAAAATTGGGAGCGCGGATTGTGTCCCTTTCAAAATTCCACTGTAACTCTCTCCAATTTTGGCAAATAGTAAAGTAGGATTGAAGTTTTTAACAAGCTCTGAGGTGAACAGTGGAGACGACAATTCATTCTCAATTTCTTGTAATGAAGGGGGTATTTTCACAACTTTCCACGTGGATGATCCCATATTTTGTAGAATTTCTTCTTCATGTAGCACTCCAAGTATGTAGCCAAACATTTTGCTATACTCCTTTCGAATTTCCAATTCTTTTAGGAGATTATCCTCTTGCAGAATTTCGTTCAATGTTGGCTTCCAACCGCACTGATTCAAGCAACGTAGCATGTTAAGGTATACTAAGCGTTCCAAATTGTAAAAAGTGTTCGTCAACTCTGGTGACAAGTTGTTAAACTCCTGCTTGATATCTTCCGCAAACTTGTCATCGTAAAACTTTTCGCTTTGACAGAGGGTTACATCATGTCTGTGTTGCGCAGGTCCCAACTTGGGACGCCATGATTCTTCCCACAGGTCTGGCATTACCGTTGTCTGTTGCTCCAAGACAGATTCCACTGCTTTGACTGTTGTATCAATAAACTCCACACCGGACATCATAGCCAGTACATTTCCTCTTGTATCAATTAACACAGCAGTGCAGTTGTTTGTGGATAGTGTTCCGTTGCTTCCTGATTTGCTCTCACATTTCTCAAATACGTGAATGTATCTTTCTTCCATGGACTCATCTCCTCCATTTGAAAGCCAAACAAATTTTCCAATTTTTATCGGAACGTAAAGTTTGGTTTTTAATTTACTGGTTAACTTCAACATCATTATTCCTTGGATCATGGCGTCCAGCACCACTGGATGAAGGATGTATTGACTTTCTGAATTATCTTGATTTTGTGGTACTTTTACCTTGGCTAATAAGCTATTGAGTTCTCTATCTTCCCAAATTTTCTCGAGACTGCGAAACATGGGACCAAACTTTAATCCGATAGAAGCTAATTTATCATAAGCCTGGGAAATTAATCCATCGTTAGACGCTTTGGTTAATGTTTCATGTAAATTAATGGGGTCAAATGAAATCAACTGATCCTCAGCAGTGGGAAGAGGTGAGAACGTTGCAGTTGCATGCTGAAGCCACTTCAAAGATGAATCTGTTTCTAGACGGTGAAATATCTTGACTGTCATATCATTCCAATCATTTGAATTATGACTATCGGATGTATTGAGTTCCACTACTGTTTGTATTTGACATGTCTTTGTCTCCTCTACAGCGAGTGGGGCTTGGATCATCAGATTTTCTACTTTCATTGGACGACTAGGTCTGTTAAGCGAATCAGTGGAACCTTCCACTGTAGCCAGTCCAGCAGCAAGAGACATTTCCAGGTAGCCAGCACCAGGAAACACTGCTGTTTGTCCTATGGCATGGTCTTTGACGAATTCATGGGTTCTCAAATTAAAACCAGTTTGGAAAAGTCTTAGAGAAGTTGGATTGGGAACTATTGAGCCAACTAAAGGGTGAAGAGAGGATCCAGTGACTTGCATCAAATCTGGCCAAAACTTCTTTCCAATGAATGGGTAGTGAGGTAGACGAATCTTCTTCCGAGTGCAAAATTGATCGAGCCCTTTCCAATCAATGTCAACACCTTCCAAGTACAGTTTTCCAAGTGTATTGCAAATTGTTTTCCAGTCATTTTCTTTTCGTTTTAAAGATGGTAGACACAGCAAGCTAGCGTTACTATTTGTCATTGTCAATGCAGATAGAATGGGTTGAGGACCTATTTCTATGAAAATTGTGCATCCCAGTTCCACAGCCTTTTTACTGCCACTCAGAAAATTAACCTTTTCTCTTGTATGTTGAACCCAATACTCCGCGTCCATATCTTCATTCGTAATAAGATCACCTTTCATACCAGAAATATATTCACATCTTTGAGTTTTTAATGGCTTTGTTGTCTTTGCAACACATCTGTACTTTTCCAGCATGGGGTCCATGTGTTTTGAGTGAAATGCATGGCTTGCTGAAAGAACAATACATTTAATTTTGCTTTCAGTGAGAAATTCAGAGAATTTCAGAATTACATCTTCATCCCCTGCCACCACAGATTGTGAAGTTGAATTAATTGCTGCAAAGTCCAGTAACTTTCTCTCATCAGTTCCAGCAAATTTATTCATTTCATTTCGAACATCCTCGTAGACTGCTTGAATGACAAGCATTTTTCCAGAAGGAAGCTTATCAATAAGCTTGCTCCTCTCTGCAACCAGTTTGATGGCATCTTCCACAGAAATGATACCAGCGCCGACTGCAGCTGCAAACTCACCTAAACTATGACCCAATACATAGTCTGGCTTCACCCCCCACGACTCCCACAATTTGAGCAGTGCGTATTCCACACAAAATATGGATGTCTGACTGTAAATCGTCCGGCTGATTTCATCTGGAGAATTGCTAGCCCCCCAGAGCACATCTTTGATACTGATGTTGTAATTTTCATTCATTATTTTGTTGCAGTAGTCAAAATGCATCTTGAATATTGGGTTAGACTGATACAACTTTTCAGCCATTCCAGGATACTGAGATCCCTGACCTGTGAACAGGAAGCAAATTTTGCCCAGATTTTCACAAGAAGGTTCACCTTTCAAGTATTTATGTTGCTTCAAGTTTGCAATGAATTCTTCTTTGCTTCTAGCTATGACCGCCACTCTGTGATTGAAGTTAGCTCGTCCAGTGTTTAGCGTGTAAGCTATATCAGCAAGGGAATCATTGCAGGCTGTTGTACTTTTCTGTAGCTTTTCCATTAGAATTTCCAGTGCTTCTTCTGTTTTTGCAGAAATTTTGAGGATTTGGTATGGCCTTTCCATCTCATTCAACGTAAGTACCTTCTTAGACTTCGATAAAAGTGGTGGTTCTTCTATAATGGCATGTGCGTCAGTTCCCGTAATTCCAAACGAGCTCACTCCAGCAATACGAGGCCCTTTCGAACTTTGTTTCCATTCCACAGGTTCTAAAGGAATGATTGCGGGAACAGCTTCCAGATCAATTGCAGGATTTAGCTTTGTCAAATTTCTGTGTGGTGGAAGGACTTCATGCTGCATAGCAAGCACAACTTTCATTATACCAGTTATCCCAGAACATGACTCAGTGTGCCCCACATTTGTCTTCACTGAGCCAATTATCAAAGGCTCCTTTCTGGACGGAGAATAATAAGCTTTAGCAATCGCAGCGACTTCCATGGGATCTCCAACAACTGTTCCAGTTCCATGAGCCTCCACATACGATACCTCTTCAGGTAGGACATCCGCATTTATCAAGGCTTCTTTCATCGCCAAAGATTCACAATGTACAGTTGGCGTTCCCATACTTTTGGAAACACCTTCCTGTGAAACGGCAGAGCCTCTAATTAAAGCCCAAATATGATCGTTATCCTTGATTGCATCTGAAAGCCTTTTAAGTACAAGCACTCCACATCCCTCCGCTCTTGCAAAGCCGTCAGCGTCCTCCGAAAATGTTTTGCAGTGACCATCTGGAGAAACCACCATTGGCATTTCATCTTTGTCAAATGGATGAAGTAACAGATTGACACCTCCTGCCAAAGCAAGATTCGTTTCTCCCAGCTGTAAACTTCTACAAGCCAGGTGCATAGCAACCATGGCTGAACTGCATCCAGATTCCGTTGCCATACTTGGTCCAGTTAATCCCAACAGAAATGACAGTCTTGCTGTCGCCGCTCCAATGGAATTTCCCATGTAGCCTCGGTAAAACTCGGAATTTCCAGAGTGCATCAAAATATCTTTGTAGTCATTGGTCCAGGATCCCAAAAACACAGCGCCAGTAGATCCCCGTAATGAATGAGGGTCAATACATGCGTCCTCAAGGCCTTCCCAAATTACTTCATGTAAAAGCCTGTGTTGAGGGTCCATAAAAAGCATCTCTTTTGGAGATATACCTAAAATAGGCCATTTTAATAATATGGTTTACTTGAACTGTGTGCAGATTGAGATTTATGTGCATACATTGAATTCTCATTTTACCAAAAAATTTCGCATCAAAATCATCAACTGGAACTTTGAGAAATCCTGCATTAGTTTTCCTTGCATCAGCTTTTTGTCTACTGCATTGCTCACGCATCCATCGAAACGGAGGTGGATTACTGGTTCCATCTTGACCTTGGAAAAGCAAGTCCCAAAATTCTTCCAAGTTGTTAGATCCTGGATAACGACAACTCATGCCAACAATAGCAATAGGCTCTCTGCTGTACTTGGACTGTAGTGTACTACTGATAATATTATTATCAGTGCTTTTAAGTAGTGGCTTCACATCCGCATTGAATATATTTTGCCAATGTATAGCAACAAGATTTTCAATTTGACCACCAGATTGCCTCAACATTTTAATGTCAGAAGAACTTGTTGAATATTTCATCAAATTCACCAGCGAAATGTCCTGCTCAGAGCTTTGAATGAAATTAATTATAACAAATAAATTTTTAATTAAAAATTTAGATAAAATAAAACTATAAAGCTGCTAATATTTACCTCACACATATCATATTCGAGTCCGAGATAACTTTGTTGTATTTTTCAGAAAGCCTTTTGGTACATTTGACCTGATTTTTAATCCATTTCTTCAAGTAGCCTCCTATTCCAGAGCCTAAAATTATTATTTTTGAAGTTTATAGTCACATAAACAGAAGCAAATGCTAATTTGTAATTATTATTAATTTTTTGAGCGTTACTTTTATTTTTAATACCATTTAGAGTGTTTTCTTTCAAGCCAGTTGTCAATGCCTTAAAATGCTCAAGCGACGGTTTAAACAAAAACACAGTCGCATCAGCATCATTTTCAAGAAAAGTGAATCCATTCGTTTTCTCCGTGAATATATCGTCACAATTTTTCAAGGCCAACATGAAAGGAGAGACAAAGGCAGCGTTTCCATAAGATTGCAAGGCCACAAGCGCGTAGAGTTTTGCAAAATGTTCTACTTTCAGTCCAGCAGTGTTCAGGGTCTCGTCCAGTAAAAAGACAAAATCGAATCCGGTATAGAGTGCGTTTCTAAAATAAATTCATTAATTAAGTCAAATATTTTTCTTCATAATGCTAGTCAGATACTATCATGTATAAAAATATACAGGATACTTACTTCAAGTTATCAGAAAGTGTTGATGATGCAATAACAGCAATTTTGCGTGTTGTGAAAGTCCGCCGTAAGGAATAACAAAGTACAAGTGACCGATCTACGTCACTATCTGCAACCGCGGTCGTCACCCAAACCTGGTCGTCAAGACCTATGCAAAACGAGTAAATAATTTTATAGCATTATAATTTAAGGAAGAATTTTGAAAAAATAAGGTACGTTCGTGAAATGTTTGAAACTAACCCAACATTATCAATAACGGACTTCACTAACTGTTTTTATTTTTCAAACTTCACCGTAAAGTTTATCTGTCAACAATAACAAAACGATACCAAAGATATATGTGTTTCAAAAGTTTCAAATGATTCAATTCAAAAATTTGCTGCCATAAAATTTTCCATAAAACTTCCAAAGGGATACTGAAACCGATCTTGAATGAAAGCATACATTATATAGTATTTCTTTTCGGAGAAGAAATTATTAAAGCGCGCATACCATTTTTCCGTCATACAATTTGGATCCCAGTCCTCAATTATATGGATCTCATGTTTCATAAAAAAATTAAAGTATTGTCTGGAAAAATACTTCGTGAAATAATCACTGTGTTTTGTGTCCCATTTGCCAAAAAAAATCCGTGTATTACATCGGTTTTCACATCTTTATTAAATTTAAATATTAAAAGTACCTGTTTGTAAATTAGTTTTAGGTTGTTAACAGGCGTCATCCCAACATACGCAACTACATATATTATATAATAATAATATTTTATGGTAAGCGCACACGAAATGAACAAAGTTGTATTGTTCTTATCTGCTTTTTAAAGCTACGTTGTACGTATGCTATGCATGTCTTTAATTGTTTACAGGCACATCATTGTCGATGCGATCGTGCGTAATTGCCATATGTAGGTACGTGCTACATGCGCGATTTTTTAAGCCTTATGTAATGCATGTTACGTATTCATATTATAATTGGGTCCATTATTTCATATTGATGCATAATAATAATAAAATCTTTGTTTTTGCGCAGTAAACTATGGTTCCGCGGATCCGAGCCAATTTTTGGGAGATGAGACGAACACAAAAGTAGATATTTTAAAATACTTTAGCCAAAGTGCTTTTGAAAAAAACAGTATCCACGGAAAATATAATTTCAATGCATATATCACCTGGAACTTAAGATACCTTGACTTTAACAACATAATGACATAACTCAACTACATATTAACTGTACTACAGAGTGTTTTTAAAAGCATAATTTAACATAAATACGTTTTAGCCAAAGACGAAACTAAATAGATGTATTATTTGGGGAAAACCCTACGAAAATTATTAATTGTTTATCTGACATCTACTTTACCTTCAACCTTGTCATTCATCAAACATACATGTTAACACTTTTTAAGTTCTTTTTCTTCTTCTTCTACGAAAAAGTTTTGTATGAATGAATTATCAATAAAATCTAGAAGTTTTGGCCTTCGGGAAATTCGGTTAGCAAATTTTTGTTATATGGAAAAAAGTCAGAGATTATGCTACTTTTAAAGGTTAAGCCTCCCTACTCACCAGTTTATGATTAATGATTAAATTAATTGGGACACATTTGTTAAGGAATTCCCAAAATGTAGAGATGCGTAAAGATTTTAAACAAATTTTCAAATAGCCCTCATTATAAAAAAAATGTGTTTCAAATAGTATTTTTTTTACAATTTTCCGGCATAATAAAATTATATTATAATACACATAGTGATGATGATAATGGTTAATGACATGACTACCTAAATGAATGCGTATCGTGTAAAAATTATAATTTTTCCAGATCACACAGGTGCACAGGCGCACTACATTTTTTTGAGAGGAGAGGAAGTGACGATAGCATGATAGTCTCGTAAAGTCTAGTCATGACAAAGCGAATATAAAAAATGTGTAATGAATGATCATTGAAAATATGGTACGATGATCAAGATAACAATGTATAAAAAAGGAATTTGGGTTTATTATGGCATTTAATTTTTTGGGCCCCACGCGCGCGATGTGCTGGATAATGAATATAAGAATTACTTTGTTCATTCAGTGTGTCTGACTAAATTTGACGTAAGTAAAAATGTAATTTTAAATGAACAAGTGTATAAGTTTAAATATAAAATATAAACAAATTTTAAAATGCACAAAGTTACTGATATATCTGTCAATCTATGGTTTTTTTATAAGAGAGACGCAAGTCATAAAAGCTTAACCCTAAAGCAAGTACCTGAAAAAGAAGGATGACGAAGACAACAAGACAACATTGTATTGTATGTGCACTCAAAACCGAAATATGGAAGGAAAAAAGTGTAAAAAGAAATTGGGCTCGTGTAATTATAGGGCAGTAAAGCAAGGTATTTATGTAAAAGGAATTTTTACCACACCGATATTTTTCTGCTTGGTTGCTTAAAGTGCAGCCAAGTGGGAAATTTTGTAATTCTGGCAGCTAGCATTAAATTAATTGTTACATGAAAGATTGTACAGGGAAATTGGGTAGTTTGTACTACAACATTACAATTAAATGTTTAACATTCATTTACTTTTGACTTTGTAAGTTGGTAATACATTTGTTGCGTAAATGATAAATGTACTACGAACGTATAACGTACTTATAGAGCGTATAACGCCCAAAGGTTGGGATGTTGACGTTGACATTTGCACTTGTCAACAAATTTCGTTTCCAGGTTGTATCAAAGTATGCTTCCTAAAATCACATTTCAAAATTTTACAAATCATGGAAAAAAATTCTGTAGTACAACAGGTCTAATTTACAATTTTAGGATGGTTTAAAGATTTTGATAATTTTTTCCTGGGGCGACCCGAGAAACTGCGTGGTCACTGCACTGGTCTAGTGGTGAGTGGAGAAAAAAAGGTGAAAGCTTTTTAGCCGGTTTTAGAAAATGGGCAATTCTTCGGGGCGTCTTGAGATTCTGCGTGGTCAATGAAGAACTCAGTATTTGTGACGTCGTAATGTCACCGAGATGTAAATGAATGTTTTAATTAAAATAAAAACCTGATCCCTCTCCAATTTAGTTTCTTTGATCACCTGGTATGATAATGATTTAGTTGTTAATTACTGTTTTGAAATTAAATGCTTTCATTTCCTTTTGTTTCTTGCTTTTGGCTTCACTATAAACTAAGAAAAAGCATCTGTCCCGGTTCCCATTCCTATCCTATACACCCTAACATCAACTTCTAAAACAACCAAACATAAAGCCCACAAACAAGCATGACGAATTTTTGCAGCAGCACAGCTACAGCTGAGCTGTTAAAAAGGTGCAGGTGTACAAGGTCAATTGTGTATTGAGTATGAGTAAAAAATTGTTTTTGACTGACATTCAATTTTTAAACGATAAAGTTAACTATTATAATGGAGCCCAGTTCAAATATAGCTGTGTTGAACTCCAGTGGACACTGTCCCAATGGTCGGGGTGATGGTGACGTTGACACTAGTGATAATGCTAGTAAGAAAGAGAAAATTTTGCAAACTGGATTACGGGACCACTGTATATTCTGTTTACAAAAGACTGGCAACGCCAACCAGACTAGGAGTGGAGTTGGGGTGCTTGAACAAATGAGGGTTATCCCTAGAGCCAAGATGGACCCTCAGTTTCTAAACAGTTTTAATGAAGTTTGGCAGTATTTAAGAAATTTGAAGCGTTTAGCAGGTAACTTGGAAGCCCCAGACATTGTAACATTTTCTAGTGTTCCACCTATTTGTCAGGGATGTGCAAACTTGACACAAATTGTGAGCAGCATGCTAAAAACTTTAAAGTTAACTGTGGATGAAATGCAAAGGAAAATTAGAGAGGCTAGGAAAGGAGGGGAACATCAGTGGCGTTTTCAGTATTTCGAGAAAAGCTTGAGAGAGTCAACAGAGTTAGTGAACGGAAATCATGTTCCCTTTGTTTTAAAGTTTGTTGACTTTCTGGACTCATGTCCACTTGAACCGGAAGATAAAGACAATCAAATGGAAAAGGAAGTGGACGTACCAGTACCAGGTGAGTTAACATAATAATTAAAACGAAATAGACTCGCATTATCTATACCGTGTTAAAATAATGTGTATAATGTATATTTTGATTTACAGTTAAGCGTCCTCGTCGTAGTATCCGTATTAGTAAGCGTATTGATGCACCTACCCCTGCAGGACCACCGACCGAGAGCAATGGAGATAAGGAAGTTCAAATACCTTCCACCTCATCAGCAGAAGGTGCGCTGGTGTCCACTCTGTCCCCTACAGATAATATTAAGAAGACAGGTATAAAGTCGCCAAAAAAAACTAAAAATATTAATATTCAATTATAAGAAATAAATATACACTAATAATTAATCTTTACGATTACAAAACAGTTTATGTCACAATTGTGAAGTCAGAAAGAAATGATGGCGGCGAAGAGGAAGCTTCCATGGAATGTCAATCAGAAAACGTTGACATGTTGGAATCTAATATTAATGACTGTGGGCAAGCTGAAAATGTATCTGATGATATGGATTACAGTCCACCTGAAGACGAGATTGGCGACAACGATGACTCCTCTTCTTCGGAAACTGAAAACATCAACAGAATCCGCAAAACATCAGACCGTAAATCATTGAGGGGACCTCCAAGCAAATCCAAGACACATGAAACAATTGTTTGTGAAGTGAAAGGCTGTGGGAAACGCTGTTTAGGTAGAAAAGGCTATACATTTCACAAAAACACGGTTCACCCTGAAACTGTCTCCGAGAAATTTCCATGTAGCTGCGGAGAAGATTTCCTAACTAAAAGACGTTTAATGATTCACATGAAGAAAAACTTAGCCACTCATCCTGAATACTACAGTGACCTTTGTAAGAGAAAATACGTTTGTGACATATGTGGAGTTGCTATGTCAAATGAACAAATTCTGGAGCACCTAAAAGGTCACGTTGGAGAGGAGTACCAACTAGTCAAGTGTCCAGTTGACAAATGTCGTTACGTGTTTACCAACAACGATGCTCTACTTAACCACCTTATCAAGATGAATTGTAAAAGTCATCCAACCGGAAACATTAGCCGAGCATTCATGTTATCTTGTGAAGCTTGTAGTTATTTGGCTAAGACTAGGATGGGTCTTCGAGGCCACGTTGCGATAAATCATGAAAGAGTGACAGAGTCAGAGAAGAAGATAAAATGTCCGATTGATGGATGTGATAAGCTATTTAATATTCAGCAAAGTGTAGATTTACACTTGAGTAAGCACACTTATCTTAATTCAGTTACTGTGAAGCAGCATGTAAACGAAATGCGTCTTGAAAAAATGGGTGACGATGACGATGAATTAAAAGATGTTCACCAAACCATGAAACATTTCTTGTGTGAACACGAACAGTGTGGATGTACTTGTTCCTCAGAGAAAGCACTTCTCGAGCATTTGTTCGAACATCGAAACTCCAACTGCTTGTACTGCTTTATTTGTAAGGATCAAGTTAAGTATGTGAGGCATTTTGATTTAAGGGAACACTTTTCTAAAGTTCATCAGATTGAAAGCAATGAAATAATTTGTGACGAGTGTAGCGAGTCGTTTTGGTCAAAAAGCTATTTGCGTAGGCATAAAGAAAAGCACCATTCCAAGAACGAGGACAACATGGAGTTCGAGAAGAAGAAAATAAAGAAAAGACACAAGTGTACCGATTGCCCTGCCGAAGAAGACGTTGGATTTGCTACAGAAAGGGGTTTAATTTCTCACAAAATTAATATACATGGGGCAGAGCCATTCCGATGTAATGAGTGTGATGATACGTTTTCTAATATGGATGCATTTTCTCGTCATCAGAAGGAACATGCTGGGATTGTGATCAAGAAATGGAAATGTGAGGTGGAAGGATGTGGAAGAGCTTTTAGGAAAAGAACGTCGTTGGCTTACCATAAAGTAGCCATTCATGGGGAGGGGGGCAAACGTGAGAGGAGTGTTGTGTGCGATGTTTGTGGAAAGACTTTTTATAATGCTAAGAGCCTTAGGGTTCATCATCAAGGTGTTCATTTGGGAGTGAAGAGATTTGTTTGTGATGAGTGTGGGGACAAGTTTTTTCAAAAGAGTGCTTTAGTTTATCACACAAGGCGACATACAGGGGAAAGGCCGTTTGTATGTCCAATTTGTGATCAGAGGTTTCGGCATAAGGATACACTTGGCAAGCATGTGGAGGGACATGATAAGAAAGGGACGGCTTTTAAGCCGACTGGTCCTATGAAGGTTATTCGGAAAAGGAAAGCAGAGTAGAACTATTTTTGGAAAGTTTATATCTGGTTCTATAATTTTGCAAATTATTACTAGCCTTATGTATTTAAAAAATATTTTTTTGTACTTAACTCAAATTATGTGTTCGTATGTCATGTAAATTACAATGGGCACTGCCTTGCCTTAGTCATTTAGATACACATGCACATGTGAAATGGTATTTGACCAACTATAATTTATAAGACCCATTTGGGCATTAAATTATAGCTTATCATGATTGTAAAGTAAATAAAATGCCCACAAAATTTGACGAAAAAAATCTAAAAAATCAATTTTTCCTTATTTGCATTGACCATGACCACGCTGGTCATGGTCAACAATCCCAGTTGCTTTGCTTTTCTCAAGCTTTGCAGTGAAATTGAACTTTACCGGAAACTTTTGTAATGTAATATGTTAATAACTGACATTCAACATTAAAACTGAAAACTGCGACATTTTATGACTTCATTAACTGAGGGGCAGATGCGATTGGACTTGTAACAGGAATATTATGCATATCCATTATATTACTTGGCGATGATATCTGATCCCACATAAAAATAAATGAAAAAATAAAACAACATAATACACTAAAAATCGTTTTTTAAAGACTACCTTGATAATAAGTTAAGCTAAGTATCCTCATCCTTATAAGCATAAGCAGTAAACAACAACAACAACAACAACCAGATATTCAAAAAACTGTCAAATAACTGATCTATTAATATTAGCAGTTACAAACATAATTTAAAACCTCCAAACGCAAAATGAAAATTTTGTGGTTGATAATTTGCGTAGGTTATTGGTTGCCTTCTATAGCGACCAAGGCAAGGTACATAACTGTATCCAGCAACAGGACAAGTTCGTTGGCACAAGTGGATTCAGGCGGCCAAGACTTGACAAGTCAAATGCAAACTCTTCTCATCGTCAATTTGTCCGGATTCCGGAACAGCCCTATTGAAACCCTAATTGTTGGAGGAGAACCAGCCAAACCGAATATCCATGGCTAGTGCATTGGGATATGGATGGGGCTTTGTGCGGGAGATCCCTCATTGTATGATAGACACAAATATAAAATTTCCACCAGAAGAATCCTCAAAACTTGCACCTCCCCAATCCACGACAACTAATCTTCAAGAATCCACAACGCCTGAGTCTTACGAAACTCCCATGCCTTCGTCCAGTCACAATATTTGCCCCCTGTTTTTACTGTTTACGTATTTTTAACTACATCCGCAGTTTTGTATTTTTCTCTTTCAAATCATTTTTTTACTATAAAAGCGTTTGTAAATTGTAAATCTATTAGCATAATAAGTTGGATGTTTGATAAAAAAATTAATAAAAAGCAGTTGCATAACAAACGAAGAAATTCAATGGCAAAACAATTGAATGATTCATCATTTTGCCGTAACACTTCCCATGACTAATAAAATCATGAGTTCACCGTTTCAGACAAAATAGACTGGTATGTGATTCATATGATTCATTCATTCAGGTATGTAATTAATTTATGTCATTTTAATCTTGTAATTACTGTGCAAAAAAAACGAATTTGAAACGAATTTTAAGCTGTCGCGAGAATACATGCATTCACCGATTCCAGTTCCCCCCTCCCATTCCTTCACGAAAGTGAACTGCTGCCTCATC
>JAQFZG010000914.1:0-25361 GCA_034695465.1 Entomobrya nicoleti | reverse complement strand
GAATCTCCTATCAGCAATATATATGCATTAGCTTCTCCCTCAAGTAATTTTTATGTGACAAGTGTTCCTCTTTTTCTTGGCATGCTTTCCTGTCTACACTCCCCCCCCCTCCAAAAAAGGATCCCATATTTTCTTCCATCATCACCTCTCCCACTGGCCATCCAACATTCCATGCAAAAAAAGTTTGGAAAAAGCCGGAAGACTTCCAAAAAAAATGCAATCTCTGGCTTCCTCCTCAATTTTTTTTTTCATCAAAGAAAGCAGCTAACCACTTTGCTCATATCTCACAGCCCACAGCTTACCACAGTCACCATGCTTGTTTATGAATGTGGTTCACTTGCACTTTCACACAACCAATAAAATTGTCACCGAAATTCCCTTCTTTCTTCTTGTGTGTGAGCAGCAGAACTAGAGAGTTGACTTGAGTTGAGTGGGAAATGAAAAAAAAAGAGAGGAGAAAAATTTGTAATGTAATACAATTGCTTTGAAGGTTCCCCATCATCATCTTCACCACAAATAACGTGTTCTCAGTTGAACGTTTTTTATTCGAACAAGTACCATCAAGACACACATCGTCTTGTCCCCACACCTTGTTGAAAATTGAATGGAAGCCACTTTTCCACCACCAGCAACCTGCCATTCATTCTACTCAAGCTCAACTCAGAGATACATAGATAAAGTATGATAGGTAATCTAATGTATATATGTAATGACCTCGTAAAAACTTTTTTTTTATTCCCTTCTTCTTCTTCAACATTCTTCTTATAGCTTTGTCGACGACGACGACGATGGTGGTGGTGGTGGCAGTGCCAAGGAAATTTTTTTTATTAGGTTGTGTGGCAGATTTAATAAACTAAACCGAATATAATCAACTTCCATTTTGGATCAATGATTGGATCGACACCGACAGACAACCTCAATTTTTTTTTCTTTACATACCTATCATATATATTTTTAATATGTCTACTTTTTCTCTTGGGAACTTTTTATATATATATTTTTGGAAGCTGGAAAACTTTTCTTCTTTTTTTTGGAAAAAGGGCGATAACACGAAGAAGAACAAGAAGGGCGTACTTAAGTGGAAGACTTGAAGGTGTAAACATAATCATCATCATCATCATCATCATCATTGGATCATTGCCATCATATCATGTGTCTTGTCCTTGTTGAGGTTCTCCCTATAAAAAAAACTCTTGACTTGACTTACATGCTGTTAATGTTGGTAAGGATAAGGAAGAGAGAGAGAGAGAGATGTAGAAGAATTTTTCCCTTTTTATTTGCAAATGAGGAGAAGACTCAATGAGAAAATGTCAGATACTTTAAACTTGTTGGGGAAAAGTGCTTCTTTATCAAATATATTTTTTGCACAAAATACTTTTTTTTTGCAAGAAGGCAAAGGAGAAATGTGTGTGATTGCAATGTAAAGAATTTTTGGTCGTGGCAGTGGCAGTACTTGACAAACTTCTAAAAGATATACATATGCATTTTAAAATGTGTTTGAACATTTTTTTTTCGCAGGTAAAAAAAATAAAGTTGAATGACGCATGTTATTTACATAATATATATCTACATATTTTTCATGTACAGTTCAATTGACACAACAAGACAACCAGCTCAAAACTCACAGCAGCTGCTACTACCAGAAGCAAGAAAAAAAAGCTAAAGATTTTCTTTCTGGGGAAAAAATTGACAATTTTTGGAACACATGGAAAATAAAAAGTGTGGAATGTGGAATGCACACATGGGGAGGAATATGTCATCATGTCATGTCATGTCATCATCTTCATGTCCCCTAGCATTGTACTTACCTACACTAAATCTTACACGGTTACTTGATTATATGAATATCATCATTACTTGCCTTGCCATCATCATGATCATCATCATCATCACCGAATCAAATGCATGACAATCTTTTATCTTTTTTCCCCGAAAAAAAATCTCAGCAAAAAAAGGTGTGTAGGTGGGTGGATGTGATGGTGAAATTATTTGTTTGTTTCGAAAAATGACACGCGAGAAGGGAACCTTTCGAAACTTTTTTTTTTCAAGGGAAATTGTCAATGGCAGATATAAAAGACACATCAAGTGTACAAAAAAAAGACAATGGGGAATGCATGGAAAAAAAGAGAAGTAATATGATAGTGTAAACAAAAATTTGCGAGAAAAAAAATTGTTTGTTTGTATTTTCCTTTTTTTCAGAATGGCCAAATAACCAAAAAAGAAAATAAGGAGCAAGATTGAACAACAGCTAGTTTGACGGTTTCCAAGTAGCAGGAGCGGTGGCGGTGGTGGCAGTGGCTGTGCACTTGGCGAAAAGCAGGTTGGTTGGCTGTTGGCTCGTTTCCGTGGAAAAAAAATATATAAAGGGAAAGTAAAGCGGATATGTAGAGTTTAGTCTGAGTTTGGTATTGAGTTTGAGAGCAACACACAAAGTTGTTGTGCTCCAAATATATCTTTTTTTTGCAAGTGTCTTCGACAGCACAAAAAAAATCGTCGTCATCATCATCACTACCTGATTTTTTAAAAGTTTTCCGACAAAGACACTCTTTCAGGCTCTCTCACACCTTTTTTTCCTATTTACTCGCCTATTTTTTTTTATTTCTCAGTGTTTTTGATATTGAACTTAGCTCCCTGTCATTCACACCATTTGTCTCTTTTCATTTTTACTCTACTGGAGTTCTTGTGAATACACAGGGAAAGGGACAGCGACAGACAGAGAAAGAAGCTATTCTGAAGAAGAAAAAAAATTGTACATTTTTTCTACTTTTTTTTCTCTGACACGTCCAAAAATACCTTTACTGTTGTGAAAGTGTTTTCCATTCATAGAAAAAAAAATTTATGCTATATTATTCGTACGATTGTGCAAAAAATATATACTTTGATCAAAAGACTTTCTCCATTTATCTTTCAACAAGAGACGGAAGATTGCACAAAGAGAATTGCAAAAAAAAATTTGGTGGTGTTGACGAGAGAAAGTCGATTTTGACGAAAAGGCCTTCGAGAAAAAAAAAAGTTATGTGGTAATTTGTGTGCTTAGTTGGTGCTATATTACGAAAAAAAATAAGAAAATAAATGTGCTCGATGATAATATACCTTTTGCCTAATTTACTCTGATGATAATAAATGAGTTGGGTAACAATTTATATTTTAAAAAATATAAGCCATGTGAAAAAGTTCCTCTTGAGTTTTTACTCAAACTTTTTACCTGAACAGAACAGATTAAAATTAAATTAAAGTTGTTTAATTGCTTTAAGTAATAATAGCTTTGCAAGGGATATAAATTAGTGAACTAGAAAAACAAAGAGAAGAAGAAGATTAGCTGGGTTATTTTTTTCACTTGTAATTCATATTATTGTGAAATCAAGCTTGGGGCTCGAAAATACCAGACCAGAGATCAGCAACTTTGGATACCGACACCTCTCCATTTTTTTTATCTTCGATTTTTCCAATCATCTGGTCCACATACCAGGTAAACAAAAAATTCTCTTGAGTAACTTTTTTTAAGCAGCTTTTTACTTAACACTTTTTTTTATTGCTATCATTTATCTCAAAAAAAAAAGTTGCAAAAAAAGTAAAAATGCTTTTCTCTGGGGCAAAATGTTCCCATTTTCCAATTTACAATGCATCTCTCACTCAACTTACCTGACTGAAATACTTTTATTTTTTTTCTACTAGTTGTCCTTATCCGTTTTACCGTCCTAATAATGCTCATTTATAATTTTCACCTTATACATTATATCCCACCATAACTTTCCCAATTTTAATTATCATCAATTACTACTTTTCCTTTGCTCGTCTCTTAAAAAAACTTTTCTTTTTTAATATTCATTTTTATGGAATTATTTGTGTGACAAACATTTATAGCTTGTTTTTTTATTTTTTTAATGTTTTTTTTTTTCAAGTGAATTTACCTTTTTTATTAGAAAAAAATGCCAGTATAATTAATGGCATAACAGTAGACGTCTCGTCAGTCGGCGTTTTTTTTTGCTTAAAATATATACTTGTTGCTTAATTTGTAGATGGCCCTGTACACCAATAAAAAAAAGAATAATAAATATAGTAGGCGGATGAATATTTTTTTTTACTGGAAGGCTTAATTCTACGTAAAAAATAATAATATCTCTTGGTCGCCCACATAATATTTACGTTCAATCTTTTAAAAAACTGTAAATACATTTATTATATTTAATGTTTTTTAAAGCTTTTTCTTAGAGCCAAAAGCATTAAATATTTTAGCGGTTTTCATGCTGCCAAATTGAAGATTTTTTTATACAAAGCTTTATTACTTCACTGAAACGATGATGATGATGATGACGATGATAACTATCATGATAATACTTTCGACTTTCTCTTTATTACCATCCGAACAAGCTGATATTTATTATTTCCATTTAAAAGTGACGTGTGCAGATACACACACAAACAGAATAACAAGGTGTTATGTTTCATGATAAAAAAAATGTAACGCATATTTTTTTCTCGTGATGATAGTAAAATAAATAGTATTTGGTATGGTCATGGTTGTGCCATGATTTTTTTATTAATGGGGAAATGGTGGCAGCAATATGGCAAGTTATCTGAGTGTAGGCGGTGGTTACTCTGGCAAAAAAAGGGTTGCTGGATTTCAATTTTTTTTTCCTTTGACGCATTTTTTTGGTAAAAAAATAACTGGTTGGCTGGTTGGTGTTGAATGTTTGGCAGAGGATTAGTCTTATTTTGCAACTTTGCAACGGAGCAGCGGTAAACCAAAGCCCATAAATCATCGCACACAGCTCTTATTTAAGTATACACATAAAAAGCTGTGGTGGGTGAGTAAATATGAGTACCAAAAAAAGGTTTATCATCTTCCCACCATCTTTTTTCAAGCTGAAAATACATACATAGTCAGTCGTCGTCGTGTAAAGTGTGTCGGATAAAACGTAAGTTTTATTAGTGCCATGAAAATAGAATAAAAAAAAAAGTTGGATGTAAAATAACTGCGTAATGTAGTAAAAGAAAGTTAGTAAACAAAGTAATGCCATAATATTTCTGTTTTTTTTGGTGGTTTCATTGGCGTCATAACAGATTTACTAAAAAAAAATAGTGAATCAAGAATATAAACTGTTTTAAATCTTTCCAACATATTTTATTTTTTGTTGGAAGATTGTATGAATGGTAGAATTGAATTGTATGTGAAAAAACATGACATGGCACTTATATAAGTGATTTTACTTCGTTTACGTATGTCGCATGTTAATTGATCTTGAGAGAAGTGGTTTTCTTTCATAAAAAAAAGAAAGAAAGAAGTGCATTTTGTGAAATGGGTTTTATGAATGGAAAAAAGAAAGTTTTGAAAAGTATGTTAAATAAGTAAGATGAATCAAGTCTATTTTTGATGATGAATGATATGATTGGCTGGATTTTTTTTTTGAATTTTTTTATACTTACCAAGTTGACTTATTGAATTTTCTAAAAAATTCTCTTTTTTGTGAATTGGATATTTCCTTAATTTATTTTTTTGCTTTCCTTTGACTAGTCAACTGGAAATAAAAGACAAAAGAAATTAAAAAGGGCTCAGAAAATAAAGTGGTTCATGTTCCATGTGCTTGTAAGCATATTTGTTACTTTGATTTAATTTAAATTTAATATGAATAGATGGATATTCAATTTAATTAATTAACTTATCTTAGCAATTTTTAATTAAACCATATTTTTCAAAGGACTAATGAGAATATTAGACGGAGTTTATTTTTAATTGACAACTTTGGGGTAAATTGAGATTCAAAGGATACAGTGGAGGTTTTTGTTGGGTAGGAGGAGGAGGAGTAGGGGAGGGGGGGAAATAACCAGGTAACCAAACCACAACTCCAATTAAACATGGAAAAGGGACAACTTTGTCATTCTGGAGCAGTGGTAGGAATTTTCCGTTGCGACCTGTCAGTCTCTCTCTTGTCTTTAGATTTGCAATGTCATTCCCATCGCATCAATGACACAAATAAAACCAGAAACTGGTCTGGTGGTTGGTAGGGTGGTAGCAGTGGTGAAAATGTACCTGAGATAAATATGTTCAGGTAGATAGGAGGTAGGTTAATTGGTTCATTCTTTTCAGGGCGCAATGAGAATTGCTTTCCATTTCATTCATGATGATCAAGACAAACAAGCAGTACCGCTGCGATAGTGTAACCCGAAGACTTTTTTTTTAAATAACCTAGAAAAGAGATCGATCTTCCGATGCTTTTTAGTGGCGTGGCGTGCGTGAGTGGGTGGGTGGTTCGGTGTGTGCATGTCAACTCATTTTGTTTGTGTCAAGACGATAACGATAACTTTGAAGTGACTCATTTGATTTAATATTTTATAAATTGTAATCTTCGTTGGGTACATGTATCCTTCAATCAAACCCTAGAAGCTAAATAGAGGTGAGGTGGTGTGAGTTGTGATAGGAGTTTCTTGTGGTTTCACTCCTATTCATTATTATGTATAATTACATTGATACTTATGGAAGTCATTGACCATGTCTGTCCGTCCGGACGAACGCGTCCGTCCTTCCCTCCCTCCCGTTTCCTTTCGTACGTCCATTTTTTAAATGATATCACGGATCAAAATTTAGTAAACTAGTACAGAAACCAGACATACTTCTTTTTTTAGCGGGCCCGGGCCCTTTCAATGATTTTAAAGTGATTCTCACATTGCCCATTCAATTTTAAATTTGGACGTTTTTAAAATCATAGAAATCACCCAGGGCCCCCCACTAAAAAAGAAGTATGTCTGGTTTCTGTACCCCTAAATAATCACTCTTTAAATACCATTTTATTTTATTTTACCCTCTTACTTAACTATAGCAGTTACAATGCTCTAGTTTCCCTTCTACTTTACTCTCTCTATTTGCATACATGAGTTGAGTATCATGGGAGCAAGTGTAAATATTTTTATTTGACTTGTGCTTTTGTTGTTTTCACTTGAGTGGGAATAAAAGCCCAACATTTTAGCCACAAGGACTTTTCTACTTCTTCTTATTTCAGAATTTTATTACGACAAAATGCGATGGATGGAATTGACGAATTTGTGTACTCAACTCTCAAGGTTTAAAGAAAAGGATGCCATGCTATCCTGATAATACACACGTTACACCGTTTTTTTATGGGAATGGGAAGGGAAAATAGGAAGGGAACAGAGAGTTTTATAGCACATAACACATTCAATTCAAGTGTTAAATAGGTAATGTTATTTACTCAAGCTCACTAACTTATCAACATCAACATCAACTTTTCAGACAAGAGAGTAATGAAATCAGAATACTTTTTGCACGGAATACTCTTCAGGAAATAATTGCTGTATAAATAGAATTACCTTTTGAAAAAAAATACTTCCAATTTACGGTACACCGTATAGTACCGATACCACCAGTAATGTGTGTGTTTATCTATCAATCATTCGAAAAAAAATTTGCCTTGTATAAATATCAATATTGTTGTCAATGTCGTTAGATTTGTTTGCTTATGTATAAATGATTTGATATGTGATGCGGAGAGACGGACATGTAAATTTATCAAGTCACGTCAAAAAAGGAAGGATGATAATATATTTGTTTGAACTGTGTGTATTGTAGTTACACGTGGTTGGTCGGGTAAATTTAATGAGAAATTATATTGTTGCGTGGGCGGGTGGAGGTTGTCGAGGTAGTTTGTATAAAATAAAATTGTGAACATGAGCATGTTTCTTTTTTTGGGAATGTCCAATTTCCAATGTCAAATTACTGTAAGGGTATTATTGGCAATAAAACATTTAAAAAAACTTAATTTGACTTCAATTTGAAATTTAGCCAGAGAACATTACATTGTCGTTGTACTAAATTGAGTTGTGTTATGTGGCTTTGTTACATAAGTTTTAATATGAGTGTTTCCAATTGTTATTGCATTTCTCCTTCTTTTTTTATTTTGGCTAAGTGCAATTTTTTTTTGCACATTGTTGACTTTGTAGTTGTTCCAAATCGTAAATCTCGAATTTTTTTTTTTGAGGGATCAGCTCAGCACACCAGTTTACTTTTTACGACCATTCAGATTTATTATCCTATTCGTAAAGTAATTTTGGCTCACATTACCATTACCTATATTCGGTTTTATTGCAAAAAAATATAAGAAGAAAAATGTCCTTTTTCTCTTATTCTGTAAATTTAAGAGATGTGATTGGATTAAAAAAATAGTATATCTACATTATTTCCAAAAAAATTCAAGTATTGGAATTTATGGTAATGTTCTAAAATTATAACTTAAAAAAAGAAGGCTGCATTTATTTTTATTTTTTTAGTCAGGTACGCTATTATTATTTTTTGGTGTTGGGCAATTCCATTTTCAATCAAGACATGACCAACATTCTGGGGTATGCTGAAACATGATTCAAATGAAGAGGTGAATGATCCAAATTACAAATTCCTTTATATTTTATTTGGTTACTTTTTTGTTAATTTTATAAAAAAAAATCAGGCATCAGGCTTCTTATCAGAAACAGAAATCCGTTTATATATTTTTTTGGGAGGAAAGTGATTTGATTAAATTCATCCTCCTTTCAATGTCAACTAGGTATATTTTGACATGACATGACATATTGCATATAAATTTCCCCACATACTCTACATAATCATAAAAACATGAGAGTGAACATAAAAATCTTTTCATGTTCAACACCCTCCCAAAAAACCCAACTTATTTTTTTACTTGTGCTCTGCTGAACCCGTTAATCCTTTTTTTCCCCTTTTTTTGCACACAGACTCTACCAACCTGCTTTTTCCATTGTTTCCATTTCACTTGAACCCAATTGTTCCAAAAAAAAACTTACTTTCCCAATTCTCAGACAGACTTGTTGTCTCTGAGTAAAAAAAGAAAGAAAGTATTCTCAGCTGAATATCCTCCATGTTCTCTCCCACTATCCCGTGTTTTTAATATAAAATACTTTTTTTTCTTCAAAGGCTTTACTTTCCCTAAAAATACATTTTTTTAAAGGTGTCTAGGGATGTTTATTTTCAAATGCCCTAGATCAGTTTCACAAGTGCATATAGAGCACTGCACTGTAAAAGTACAACAGAAGAAAAAAAGTCGTCTCCATTTCCCTTCCCTGACCTTTTTTTTATATTGGATTTTTTTTATGTTTGAAAAAAAATTCTTCAGCTTTTTAAAGAAAATTTAGTAAGGTGTAAAGGATACTATTACTTTTTCTTGTTACTCAGATCACATAATTTTTTTTCCCCTTGGCTCTCTACAAAAAGATGCATCACTCAAGTCAACGAGAACGAGACCAGAGAGCGAAATGCTATAAAATGCACTTTTTTTACTGCGTCGTCATGTCTGCTACTTCTGCTGTCATTTTAACTCTTGCTCTATTTATTTTAAAGACTTGCATTGTCAGCAGCTGCTCCCTTGCAAAAAAATCACTACAGATTTTTATACACACGTTTTAAAACAAATCTTTTTAAAACTATAGCAATTTAAAAGTGGAATATATTTTTACTATTTTTTTTTTCTTTCCAAAAAAAAAAGTCTAGCCTGGTAAATAAATGTTCCCTTAAAAAAACGTGTGTTTGCACTTGTTTAAAAAAAATTGTCTCATGGCATGTTATTTTTTTTTCAATTACTGTGCAGACACTGTAAAAATAACTAGCTGAATATGAAAACGACAACGACAACCATTTCTGGTTATTACATTAAATATTTTTTTTGTACAAATAAAGTACTTTAGCCTAGCCTAACTAGCATGTGAACAAGCCATGTAAAATGTACAAAGAAATGAAAGTGTTTAGCAGAGAGTTAACATGGTAATTCTTCTTCTTTCATTTTCATTATTTTACGCAGTGTCCCAGAATACATGTGTATTTCTCTGTGTGTATGTGTGCCTGGCCAAGGTGAAAGAAATTCATAGACAGTTTGACTCTCGCATTTTCTCAGGCTTCCCATTAAAATATATATTCCTCAAAAGAAGATATGGGAAGTAGGGAAGTGGAGTGTATGTAATTTTAGCATTGTGTATTTTGTGTATATATACCTGTTCAAGTAAATGGTAGGAAAACTAGACAAGAGAAAGCCAACTTTTTAGAGACTGACAATGAAGCACGAACGAACAAACGAACGAAACCGCAAAAGCATTAAATAGTTCTCTCTTCGCACTAACCTAGTTCACAAAACACACAACACAACCAGACCAGACCAACCAACCATATTTCTCAAATTTTCCATTGTCTTCATATGACTTGACTACAAGAAGCAGTGCAGTGGTAGTAGTAGTACAGTAGTAGCAACAAAGCAAAAAAAATATTTTACACCTGAGGAATACTTGAATGAAATGTAAAATTTATTGTGTTAATGTAAATGGCTCACACTCACACACACACAACTCTATAGACAAAATATAAAGCTGGTTCGTCGGGTTTGGAGAATCATTTCAAAAGAATTCCTTTTTCTCTGGTAGAAAATTTTAAGCTGGGACTACTACGACTTCTGTGAGTGCAGTCATGTGGAAAGAAGAGAAAATCTAAAGTAATGTAAATAGCACTAATGAACTAAATAGCCAATTGCTAAGGCTCTATATATATTGAAATAACAATAAATGCATATTTTATTTTTTGCTATAGTCTTTTTAGTCGTTTCACTGCAAATGGCATTTTGGTGGTGGTGGTGGTGGTTGGTGTTATGTTTGGAATCCAACTTTGTACAGTAGTTTACTCTCTTCTTCTGTCTCGGAAGAGACCAGACAATAGATTTTTAGCAGACAATAGCCAGGTATGGTATTCAAAAAACTTTCACAAAATCATCGTCATCATCATCATCATCATTCCCCTTTTTCTCTGCTTGTTCTTGTGTTTTGCCACCTATTAAAAAAATATATATAGTAAATAAAAGTAAAGTGACTCTGGAAACGTAAGGAAGAAAAGTAAACAATGGAAAGTGGAAGAAGAATATTTCAAGTTTTTTTCTCCAACCAAACCCCAAGCTTGCAAGCTCTTCATATTTTTGTGAATTGCTCAAAGAACAAAAAAACAAATTTTCTTTTGAAGGAAAAGTAAAATGAAAGACATGTCAAGTGAAAGAAAAATCTGTTGTAAAAAATATATATAACATGCATACTTTTTTTACATCATCAAAACTTATAGTCTTTTAACGTATCATATCATATCTTCTATTCATTTTGTATAAAAATCTTCCCTTTTTCACCGTTGTCATTTTTTTACCATACCAGTTTTCATCATCATCATCATAATCACTGCCTTGTCTCTAGACAAAAAAAGTTTGACTAGTTTGCAAACAAATTTTTGGAAACCTTCATTTTTTTTACTTGGGTTCAACAAGCATATAAACAACAACACAAGTTTCGGTTATCAAAGGAAAATGCGGCGGGCAGAGAGATGTAATCAGAGCAAACACTTGGCATGATATGATTACCATGTCTACCAAACCAGATAGATAGCATATTATTATTATGACAAAAAAAATGACAGCGTCCATAGTTCAAAAAAATATATAACAGATTATATGAATACCTTCACTTCACAGTTCACACCACCACAATGCTACGTGCTACTTAGCTACCATTTTGGTTTGAAAGGACACAAGAGAAAAAAAAGACAAAAAAAGAAGAAGATAATACGCTATTATTATTACCACACCGACACCGCCACCACCATCCACCACCACCACTGCTCGTTATCATGATAGCATGAGTACAAGCCATTTATTAGATTCATAATAGTAGCTTATCTTTGCATTGTCATTGTCAACCATATAGAATAAACGGTATGTAAATATGTATTTTTTTTTCTAAAAAGTACAAAAAAAAGAGAAACGAGTTAGACACACAATAAAAATAATAGCCATGCATGCAAAAAGAATAGGCTTTTTCTAATAGTGTTTATATGCGCACTCCAGAGAACTATCATCCACTCAAATATATCATTTATTATATTTGTACACCTGTGACCTCTATTTTAGATGAGTATGATAGAAAGATAGAAAAAAAAATTATGGTAATGGGTGGGTAGGTAAAAAAAACGTACAACATTTCCATAGACATATTCAACCTGGGTAAAATAAAAGAGAAAGTAGTTTCAGTTTACTTGGGTTTTACTGGGTTGCGTGTTTATTTGGAGCACATTTTTTTGGAATAGGTAAAAAGAAAAAGAAACTTTTTCCCTTTTTTATAGTCCAACTTTATGAATGATATGTTGCATTGTGCCCGTTGACATGACGTTATCAGGATGATGATAATGGTTGCATTTATCTAAGAAGTTTGAAAACATTGAACAAAAAAAATGAGCATGTCAATTGGTGAAATTTAAAAAAGTTTTAGAAATAAAGGAACACATACAGACACCTGATGAATATGAAGATTTAAAGGTTGATAACCGACTTTATTTTTTTGAAGACAAGACATTTAACTCACAATTCATTCTTTTTTTTATCTATACGAAATAGGTTAACAAGGCTTCCAGAATAACATAACAATTAATAATAAATTTGATCAGAAACATTTTATTGAAATACTTGGACCGCCTCTGACCCCACCTCAATAATAATTTCATTAAAGTAATCATCTCAACTCTTCACATTCCTCTCTCAATAAAAATCGCACCTTTAGCGCCTCGCGTTACCTGAAGCCCCATCCTTCTGCTGCTGATTGGGTAGACCAAAGAATGATGGCACATTTCCAGAGAAACGGTTAACCTCACCCTTCTCTCCACTTGGATCACCTCTGATGAATCGTCCCGGGCGATGCTCGCCCTCATCTCCTTCGTCATCCCGAATTTTGTACAGTCTTAATCCAGAGTCCTCTGGGACATGGACATGGACAGCGGCACTGGCACCTTCGGAGTCACGCCTAGTTCTAGGCTCAGGTCTACGTGCGTATGGTGCCCTTGGTGGTGGTGGTGGTGGTGGAGGATATGGATGCTCACCTTCCTCCTCCACCTCCTCATCTTCTCTCAGTTCCTCTAATTGTTCTCGGCGACGTCGTGGTGGTCCCCTGTGGCGACGTTCACCATTCCATTCTTCATCCCCTTGTCTTTCACGAGCGTTGTTAAAGCCACGACCTGGAGGAGTTGGTGGTCCCACTTCATCATGTCGACGATACTCCATTTGTTCTTCGAACGAGGTGATGCCCCATTTCTTGAGCATACTGTGTCGTCGGAACTTTTCCGCAGGGGGATTGTCAACCTCAGGGAAATGATGACCCCGAATAATTGGCACTTCATTGCTCAGAGTGATGATTTCAAGAATGCTGAATGCATAGCGGTTGGCCATGTTCAAGGCACAGTGTTGAATTTGCAAGCCATTCTGTAAAAAAACAAAGGCAAAATATCAATTAATTGAAGAAAATTTGCTTCAAAGCTAATTAGTTAATATATAATGTATGTTTAAGAAGTAGTATACCTTGAGGTGATAAATGCAGCACATTTCCTCAAAGCACCTGTAATTATCCACGTCTCGAATGATCTCATCGACATCCTCATCCTTCAGAAAGATCCCAACGGAGCACATTGGGTGTCTTGAGTGGTACACAAATTTTCCAATCAGGGGCTTGTCAGTTTCCCGAAACCGATTTGTGGTGGCGTGCACATTTTTCTCCTTCTTGAAAACTGAGCCAGTGACCGTTTTAGCGGGAGCGTTTCTTGCTTCCATGGCGCTGTAAGTGGTACTCAAGTAGCACCACAAATCCAAACTTAGGATTTGGAGTGGAATACGGTAGCCTGTAATAAAATTAAACAAAAAAGAAATCACATAAATATACATATTCTTCTGTAACCAATTATATAAATATTCAACTAAAATAATTTAACTTACCAGTTTTTTTAAAAAGCCAATCAAAGCACCGCTTCACTCTGACATACTCCGAATCAAAAGCAAAAACGTAAATGTGTTTCCCTCTTTTCAACTGAATCTTGTACTGCAAAAAAATAACCACATTAAAAATTATTAAGTACTAAACCAATTAATTTTAACTATTATTTATTATCAGTGATAGTTACTAATTTACCTGTTGCAAATAACTGTCGACAATCATCATGGTAGAATCATAATTCGCAAATTCCGGAACAGTTCCAAATTGTGGAAGACCCAGATCCACTGCAGTGTGAACTGCTTCAATGCCATATCCTTGTGGGACTTTACCTTCAAAAAATTTTTGAACAATAAATAAATAATTTTAACACATATTTTATAAATGGCAATTAATGGTAATTGGCGATTCCATACTAATTTTAATTTTTACCTGGCTCAATAATCCGAGAGAAATTATCAGTAACCCCATTTTGCAGTGAAAACGTGGCTAGTCCGATTTCCGCTGGGAGAAAATGCTCAGCATAGTCCGGCTCACAGTACAAGCTAAAATGGCAAACGACAATGGGCACGCTTCTCCAGTCCGTTTGTTCGAAAATCTCGCAAACGATCCCACGTCCTGCTTCGATCGCCTCATGGTCTGCCACATTGCACTTTTCCGGATCTTCAGTCTTTTTGGGGATCATCTTTGGGGCTGGACCTTGGCCACCCCCACCACGATTGCTATTGCGCTCATTGAACCGCTTCGCTTGCTCAGTAAACTTCTTCCTTTCCTCCTCAGGAAGATCCTGAAAGCAATTAACATAACAGAAAAAAAAGTTAATTAGTTATTAAAGTTAATTAAACTTAAATGTTAATAAGGAAAATTAAAAGTTAAAAACTTACCTTCCAACCTTCAGCACAAAGTACAGCCAACTCATTCCGTTTTAAGGACTGTCCTGGAGCCACGGTGGACTTGACGGAGTCCATGTACATCACAAAGCCGTTGACCTTCGGCATTTTGAATTAACTTGCTGGTAAATCTCAAATATTAACTCAAGTTAATTGACTTGCTGGTAAAAAAAGAGAAATGAAAACTTCCAATAACTTTTGGAGATCTTGGTTGGGGATTTCAAAGAGACAAAGTTGAAATAGAACAGTTTAGATTAACTTTAAGGTGGTAGGACCTTCAGTTTCTCTCGCTGACCTGTCAACTTTGAAGTTTGACAAAATAATGAGTTGGGAAGCTCACGGGCCCTGCCTTTTATAGGTCTTCGACCGGAAGTTGATTTCAAAACAAAGTTTCTAAACAATGAACAGTTATATTTTTTGATTAAATTGATTCTTTGTCTCTTATCACTTCTGGTTCAAAGTTCAATTTTTAATGCTTTTGTTTTCCACTTCAACTTGTAATATTATTTGAATATTACAAAATTGCAAGAAAAATTTAATCTACTTTAATTTTTAATCATTCCCAATCAACAAATTATCCAAATCCATTTGGGTACAGAAAATTCAAGAAAATTTAATGAATGCTGATCAAAGATCATCAGCTGTTATATATCAATCAATATAAAAATTAAGCAACGCAACGCAAAAACGTTGACGTGTCGTCGTGAAAAATGTTAATGTAAAGACGTAAATTGCATTAACCTTTGGCAATGGACTTTGAACATGGCCAATATTCAGAAAAAAATTAGAGATAGCTGAACATATAAAATGACTACTGAGGCGAAAACAAAAAAAAAAAAAAATTGCATAAAAATTAAGTTCAAGCTAAAAACTTATTTCTAACCATTGATAAACTATTAGTTAATTTATAAATATTGAATATTGACTATAAATCTGAATAAACAAGTACACAAAGTTATCAATATTTTCAATTAAATTATTATAATAAGTTTTCTTCAACTACCTTGATAAACATTATAAAACCCGCTTATTATATAAAACAAACGGACAAAGTTATTTTCCTCATATATCAAATCAAGGTTACCTCAAAATTCAGTCTTATTTTTTAGTAAACTGCTCCTGTCTTCTTATTTTTTATATCTCTTTTGTTTAATAACCCTTTACATTTATATTACAAATTTTGTATTCCTGTCATGTAATAAAACGACAAAAAGAACAAAAAGCATCAAATTTTTCTCTACATATTTTACTCCATAAAAAATACTCTATTGACTGGTCTAGTCTTGTCTGACTTTCACTCTTGCTGCTCTAGCTACAAAAAAACACATTGCATCACACACCGCGTCTCAACTCATCACCAAAACCCAGCCACCAACCACGTCCATTTCCAGGGTTGGGTAGATTACTTGCTTTTGTGAACAAGATTACAAATTACTGATTGCAGTTTTTTTCCAGCTAAAATTTGATTACAGATTACAGATTACCGAAAATAAATCTTAATATTTCGATTACAGATTACTTTCAATGTGCTAGATTTTGATTAAAAATTACAGATTACTTTGAAAATTTTATATGGCTTAAAAGGGGCTTGAAACCGCAAGCACCAGCCAACGGCAACATAGATTTACTTTTTATGCAACTAAAAAGTGTCACAAAGTCAGCAAATATTTAAAATTTGTAGTTTTTGGTAAATTTGTGGCATACAATAAGGACAAACCAATACATGTACACTTAAAATGCCGAAATATTGCATAAAATTGTAATCTGTAGTCTGATTACAATGATTTCATCTCAAAAACGAAGTTTGTGATTACTGATTACAGATTACTTTAAAATTCAATTGAGAATTGGATTACAGATTACTGATTACTTGAAAGTAATCTGATTACGTAATCAGATTATGTAATCGTAATCACCGCACAACCCTGTCCATTTCCCCTCTCACATAAGTCATCTCTTCCTCTGGGGACACATGAAAATAATGCAATTAAAGCTGCTTCCACATCTACAACTAAAATTCATCATACTCTCTACTTATTCAACTCTTTTTCCATTTTTTGTGTGACGGAAGGAATGCGACATGACATGATATAGTCCGTCCAAAACGTCACTCTACATATTTCACAATCTTGACTTGACTAAATACCTTTTTCCGCAGAGACTTATTAATCTGCTGACGACCACCGACCACCACCACTATGATGACGACGAGAGATGTCATTTGATTTGCAACTTGGTTGGCCATTTGTATGCATGTATATTATCCACAAAAATTGTATCCAAAAAAAAAACAAGATGAAAAATAGAAGTACATTTATTTATTTTTGTCCTTCCGCTTCATATTTCATCATGATCACTTGGTCTTCTTTCTGGTCACATCAGCTTTTTTCCACGACGCACATACTTATTTTTTTAGAAAGTTGTCAGAATGTTGGCGTTGGCAACTTTTTTTTCTGTTGTGATTATTATGACGATGGTGATGAGTGAGTGGGTGATATATGAGTATGTGTATTAATATTTTTGTTGTCCGTTAGTAATTTTTTTTTCTAGGCGATTTCCTACGTAAAAAAAGATATGGATAATGGATAACGGATACATTTACAAATTTTTCATGGTGTTCTTATTCTTTAGTATTCCTGGTATGTACAAAGTACTAATTTAGCTTTGGTTCAAGTTTCCTTCTAATTTTTTTCGAAGGAAGAAGAGATAAAGGTCGTATATCCTATATTTATGGATTATTTGGTAAAAAAAAATATATAGAAGAAAAGAAAGCCAAAAGAGAAAGGAAGTTGGGAGAAAGTTGTACTGGTTATTTTTTTGGTTTGGTCTTGGCGATCGCTTTTCATTCTAATCATCATTCGCATTTTGGGCTCTCGCATGGCTTCCTTTTCCTCTTAAAAATATAACCCATCTCTCTGCCTTATCCGCTCTGCACATACAAACGCATGGATCATATTTGGATGTTAAATCGAATGAAGAGGAGGATGATGATCGTGTTTTATGCGGCTTTTTTACTGCAGTTATTTTTTTTGAGTGGGGAAGAGGAGAAAATAAAATTAGGTTTGATATTCAGTGGAAAGTGTTCATGTAAAAAAAGTATGGTAGTTTTGATGATGAGAATGCACGTACATTTTTGTTATCCTCAACTAAATCCATTGCAAACTCTTCTTCTTTTAAAACAAAGTAGTTGTTACCATGTACATGAACGAGTGCATATATTGTTAACCCTTTTTTTCCATCTTGTTTGCTTTTATGTCTAAAAAAAGGGACTTAACTAAACTTGATGAGTTTTTTTTTTTGGTTGGTTGTATTTTTGTAGTTGGAATAATGGCTTTGTGTGTTTTATGCGAGTGACCAGCTGGAGATTAAGAAGAAATGATTTAGTTTGGAAAATGGAGATTTTTTTTTAGAACAGAATAGTTTAGTAAGCTTGTGGCCAGGTCAGAGATAGGTGGATTTTTTTTACAAAGAGAAAGCAGAGTAGAATGTTAAAAAAAAGGGTTGGATTGTGTACAGAAACCAGACATACTTCTTTTTTTTAGCGGGACCCGGGGTCCTTCCTATGAATCTTACATGATTCTCACATTGCCCATTTAGTTTTACATGTAGACCTCAATAATCATAGAAAGGACTGGGGGCCGCGCTAAAATAGAAGTATGTCTGGTTTCTGTACGTATGCATCTTTTTACTTCATTTTACATGCACAGCTTGTCACTGAAAAGTGCAGTGTAGTAGCCCAAGGGTATGAATGCAAGTAGGTAATTTAACAAAAAAAAATACAAAGCAGCTTCCATGATTCCCATACCATTTGCATCGTCGTCTTGCGTCACCATCAACATCATCTTGTTGTGTTTTTCTTTGAAGAAGAAAGAACCAAGTCGAAGTCGTGACTGAGAAATAACCAAAGGGACACTGACCCACCCTGAGCTACGACGATGCCAAGAGGAAATTGTGTTTTATTTTTTTTTTCGTTGAAGAAAAACACGCCACTTCACCAATTTTATGATTTGAGGTGAAAAGTTGAAGAGTTTTAGAAGATGATGATGGTGGCGGTATGGTGGTAAATAGGTGGTTATAATGGTAACCGTCTGCTGAAGGCGATGAAATAAACAAGTTTGTGGTTTTGGTATAATTTCATTTTACGTGTATTTATTACGAAACTGTATTTTACGTACTTTTAAATTTCAACTTTTAAATGATCATCAAAAGTTGACATGAAAACATTTTTCGTTGGAATTTATAGAGGTAGGTTATGGTTACATGATTATATTTACGTAATGAAAATTCATTTAAAATAAATAAATAAGAAGCTCCCTGAAATAGTAGCCGAGTTTATAAAATTGGTTTAAAATTTTTATATCAAGGTCACAAGGTCAAAGTTAAATTTAAAAAGTGCAATATTTGTTTGATAACTTTAAAAATTGTATTTCCGGTCCAATTTTTTTTTGCATTCAAAACTAATCCAAAAGCTTGGTTGAGTCTCATCTCAGACTATTTTGGTGTCCATGTCGTCAGAAAATTTAGAAGAAGCGAATGCGCGTTCGCATCATAAAAAAAATATTAAACGACAACAAAGCCAAAGTATAATTCTGTTGTGAATTATACTGTCAAAGTAAACCAAGTAATTTTAATAGGCATAAAAAGGGGGAATTTAATAGCTGCGTACAAAGTAATCAAGTATTTGCGAGTCGACTGCATGCCGCAACTTTTATGACACATTATTCTTTAAGAAATTGAAAATATACATGACGACGACGACGACGACGACGACGAATATATGCAGTAGAGTAAAAAGCTCCTTGTGCAATAATCATAAGTAGTGTGTCTTGTAGATTTTAAGACGCAGAATAACAAGTTGTGTAAAAAGGTATAGACCGTAAAAACAATGAAAACAAGTTGAGTGTAAAAGTCTCTTTGATGATTGCACTTGAAAAATATTTATATTTAATTCATGTCGTTGGCATGCCTGACTGGTTTTGGTTGTGAGTAAGCTTTGGCAAGATACATAATATGTATATAGCTTCATCTCTAATTAATTTGTATTGCCTATTAAAATGGTAGGAAAATTGTGAGTATGTTGTTATGTGGGTGGGGATGTGTTTGTGTGATTCTCTATGCAAACTAGTTACTTTAATCTCAAGGATAAATCTTCAAGACAATTTTAAAGACAGACGAAAATACAATGTTGCTTTTATACTCACTTTCTTTATTTTATTACCAACCAACTTTACTTGTGTAACCAAAAAAAAAACACATTTGGTTAACCAACTAATCAGGGAAATGGAACTTTGAATATCCATCCATTTTCAGTGTATTTCACTTTTATGACAACTCAAATAAGTAGTCAAGAAGAAGAAGAAGTGTGTGTGTGTGTTTTTTCAACAAACATTAATTATCTTTAAGTTTCCAGCCAGATGGTAGTATGCTAATTGTACACTTTTAAATTATGTCCTTTCTCACACAATGTGTTATTTTCTTTTGTTCTTTTTTTTGCTTGACACTTTATTTGTTTTTTGAAAAATAAAACTGAGAGTTATTTTCCGAGAAATAATTAATATTTCCTTTTAGTCATTTAAATTAAAAATTGACAAGCAAAACCACATTAATTTTATAATTGTTCTTTTGTCTTGATTTTTAAAAAAATAACTAAAATAAATTCACCCTTTGTTTGCATCACATTTACATTTAAATTAATGTACACATTTAAATTTTCTACACTTTTTTCATTAAAAATACAATACAAATTAGACATTCTTCTCGAGAACTTTCCATTTCATGTCTTCATCTTTTTTTCCATCTTGTGTGTTGACCTTGTAAACTTGTGAAGCGAATGACTAAGAAGTTTTCCCATTTCATTCATTCATTACTACACTGCTCAGCTAATTATTATATTATTTCTACATATTTATTATTTAGATTACAAATTAAGATGGAAAATTAGGTTGTGTTTATTTTTTCATGGGAAAAATTATACACTGTACTTTCTTTTTATTATTAAAACCACACATGTGTAAAAAATAATGTAGGTATGAAGAAGAATAATGTTGACTTATGTTAAATTTTGTTCTGTTTTTATTATTCCAACGTACATCTACTTATTAAAGAATAGCATACATTTTAATTACAATGTAGTTTATATTTGTCATCATTTTTATTAAACTTGGCCACTAAACGGCTATTACCACCGGACCGAACTGTTGCCAGTTTCCATCAAGTGGAAAATGTGCACGTCTTTGTTCAAGTGCTCATTTTGTGTCCACTCTTCTTTCTCTGCTCTATTTATTCAGAGACAAGTATATATATATTTTTTTGATATGGATCCCTTTTCGTGCAAACCTAAAAGAATGGAAAGCAATGCAAACAAGGCAGGAAGCCAAGCCAAGTCTCTATACATTTGTTCTAGTTTACACAGTTAGTTAGCCACGCGTGTTTGCAGAGAGAGAAATGACTAGAATTTTTAAAAAGGAAGATGACTAGAATTTATTTTTTTCAAATAAACTTGCCAAACAAACAGATAAAAATAATTTCTTGGCTTCCATATATATTTTCCCTTTTTTTCTCAGTCAATTCTCAAACGTCAAGACGGTTTCTCTCTTTAATTTCAGTGATTGCTCTCATTCTCAATCCAAAACGACGATTTCTCACAAAAAATATCACAATCAGTTCAGTTCACTTGTCTGCTCATCTGCTCGTCTCAGGGCTCAGGTCTGGTGCATTTAAAGTAAAAAAAGTAAATAATGGAGCTGTATAACTATTTTGGCTTGACTTGACTTGGCAAAAAAAAAGATAAGGAACCGTTATCCCCATCTCATCTTTTTACTCTACATTTCCAAACCATAACTTTTCTTTTTAATTCACCATTCTATTTTTTTTTCTACATCAAGCCATTATCATCCAACTTGAATCCGTTATTATTTGAACCCTTTTTTCCTTCTTTATTTGCTCATCTCCCTCCACGTAATATTTTTTCTCTCTAAATGCTCTGCATTTTTAAACGGCTCAATTTTTACCAAGTGCTTCCCAAGCCATAAAAAAATGCTACTTCGCTTCCCCCACATCCAATCCACTATGTCGATTGGTTTATTTTGCTCATTTTTTCTTGCAAAAAAAACGTTAAATTGAAAAAAGAGAGAAAAAAAATGTTAAGCGAAAAGCCGTCATCAAAGTTTCCCATCAATCTCTCTGGCTTGTTGCCTTTTATTTGGCTTATTAGATAATTTTGGCATATTTTACCCCCTCTACTCCCCTACAAAAAATAAAACAAATGTACAAAATGCAGAATGAGATGTAAATACACCACCATAACAACAGCCCATAATACAAAAAAGGAATAATTTTGTGCAGATTGTTTTCATTTTCATAAAAGCATATTATTCCCCAGTTTTTTTTGCAGCTCATTCGGTGGAGGAGGATGGAATGGGATTTTGTTGTTATTTTGTTTCCTCTGAGTTGTGTGTCTGGTTGGTATCCTATTCAATGTGCAAGCAAACTGCTGCGATGCTACTTACATTTCTTTTGATGTATTGCCCCTCATTCATATCAACGCAATTCTTCATTCTTTTCTTCTCTTCTTTCTCATTTCACTTTATCTAAGCCTTTTTTCCCCCTCTATCTAGTATACTTTGTTACGTTTACATAAAAAAATGCATGTTTATATTCATGCCCCTTCCTTTCCCTTCCATTGTTCTTTTTGTTGGTTGCATAATGGAAATATTATTATCTAACGACTTTAACGACTAGGCCTCACTAGTAAAGTTTACACATTGAAAGTGTTTATTTTTATTTTTGTAGACTAAAGCTTATAATATTAATCCCAAATGAATGGATGAAAATAATATTTAAATATTTCTCACAAAATTTTCACTATCACACTATACGTAATAAGGTATGCATGATATATTTTTATTACGTAATAGAATGCTGTGTGGAAATATCACAAACAAAATACTTTTCAGAAAAAAATCCCATTCTCACCTCCGCCTCAAAGACCCCCCCCCCCCCCTCCCCACACTCCCCAATGTGCAACATATAGTCTTTCGGGTATTTTTTTCCTTTGAAAAAAATAAATATATATGCTATAATTTTATATTCATTTTTCCGTTACGTAAGCTGGGAAAAAAATATATAGTTCTCTTTTTACTTTTTCCTTGTCTGGCTTTCACCTACTGCTTTGAGGGTAAAGCTGCTTCTGATGCACTTTTTCAGACTACAATTCCCAGTCAGCTTTACAAAAAAAAAACGCATTTTCTATACATATTTAGAATTTAGATGAATATGCATAAAAAGTATAAAAAATCCATATAAATATAACCTAATATGGTATATATTGATAAATCCAATTTTAGAGGCGTGTTACCTTCAATTTTTTTTTCAAGAGAACCCATTATCATCAGGATAGGAGCCACAACAACAACAAAAAAAGTTTTCAACTTTTCTTCTCTTCGTCTTTCTTTCAATTTTTATACATCTTTTTCATCATATTCTGAAAACGAAACTTTTTTTTTGCACTGTCAAAAAATATCCTTAACAACAACAATGAAAGAGGTACATGGAAAGAGATTGATAGAAATTTAACATTGCATCTCGGAAAACTTTTTTTTGAAGAACAAAAGGATGATGCCATGCCACAAAATAAGATTTTTCCCTGCTCTCCTTCTCAATTATTATTTATTATGAACTTTCTCCAACTTTCTTGCTATATATTTATTTTTGTATGGTTATCTAACCACAAAAAACTGCCAAAATGCATGATAAAAAAAATGTTGGAAAGTTTTTTTTTCTTCTCCCCTGACCTCATTTTTTTACGCACAATACAAACTTGAAAAAATAAATAAATCACACAATGCAGCATTTGTTGTGCTTGTAGTTGTACTAACTACAACAATAAATATATATTATTATTTTGTGTGAGTTCTTTTCAAGTTTAGTAATTCATCAAAATAAATGTAAAGAATTATGGTATAACTTATGATTATGAAAAAAAAAGTCAAAAACTTTAAAGGTTTCCATTCATTCAAAAAACAGTTGACTGACATAATATGTATCAAAAATCAACAAGAAATTACATTAGTTTTTTTGGAAGGGTGATGTGATGATGATGGAAGTAAAATAAATGAACTAGTTATTTTAATAAAGTTAAATGTCAAAAGAGATGAAATGTAGAAACTAAACTCATTAAACTATCATATAAGTTATTTTTCATTCAGGTTTCCTTTTGAAAATTCCCCATTTAAATTTTTTCTTTTCACCACAAACTTATCTGAGCTAGTTTAATTAGTAGTTTGAAAACTGCAATTAGCCTAGCATCTTGAAAAGCATAAATAAAAAAAATCTCTCTACTGTATACCCCTCTCCTCACATAATAGATTTACATATTCATGTATGGAGCAATTAATTTTTACCACAACCGCATATATATGTTCGCCTCTAAAAAAACAAAGAAAAAAAAGTTGATTAAACAACAGACTGTGTGAGACTGTGAGACTATAACATAATTAGTGCAACCATCCTTATTTCATAAATACAACCAAAACAGCTAAAAAAACAAAGTTAACTGGAATTAGCCAGGCGATGTGTGTAGTAAATTAAATGGATGTGTATACATTTATTTCTAATTATCTGATATTCATAGTAGCACACGTAAAACATACTGATTATAATTCTACCGTTGAGTTTGCTACTCTAACTTCTGGACTTATTGAAACTTTTCCTGGAGAAAATTTTCTATAAAAAAAAACAATGCACAAGTCCATGTCCATATCCACCTTGCATCGCCTTGCCTATTATCTGTCTGTTATGATGATAATGATGTCAGGCGGATAAAGCAAAGGTTGAAAAAGGTAGCTTCCTTTATCCTTTGTCAATTATTTGTGTTACGAGGATGATGATGACGTGAGATGAGATGAGTTGTTCAGAACAAAGTGTCCGCTTAATGATTTAATGGAAAGGATTTAAAAAAGGGCTTTCTCCTTTTTTTAGCATACGAGCAAGTTGAGAATGAAGAGAGGGAAGGAAATTCACAAGATTTGCACACATTTCCCAGCTCCTTTTTCCTCTTAAAAGCTTCACTTCCGCTTTTTTTTCCACCAGGCTATTACGTCACTTTAACGTCAAACTAACTCGAGAAATTTTTTCTACAAAAGAGAAGGGAAGATGATGACGATGATGATGATGATGAAAGAAGATGATGAAAATAATGGAGACGGGATGTGATGTGATGGGATACGATGCAAAAATGCCTTGCATACCACCGCCGCTTTCTATAATTCTCTATCTGATCATCTAATCATGAAGCATGGAGAGATGGAGAAGCACAATGAAAATTATAAAAAATAAAGTACAAAGGATATATTTTTTTTAACTTGTACTTCCTCCAGTAATTCTGAATGGCAGAACAACAGCAGTATTTTTGTTTTACTCTGAAAAAGTTTTTTTTCTTCTCAAATTAAAATGTTTACAGATTACACAACCCTTCCACATCTTTATTTTTTACACGCGGGCAGTGTACCACTTTTTCCCCCTTTATTTCACAACAAGAAGACTGGAGGGTAGTGATGTGTCGAGGTTTTAATCCTTTTTTCCCTCCCAGGTTCATTTTCTGTTTTTTTGGGCTATATGGCTGCTGGTAGAATAGTAATTATCATGATTATACTTTTCATTCGTGAGCTTTTGTCGTCA
>JAQFZG010000913.1:0-25368 GCA_034695465.1 Entomobrya nicoleti | reverse complement strand
TTTTATTCCAATATTGACTTACCACGCAGTTATTGATGTTCAAAAGTGCATACATTTTTAAATAATCCCCTACGTATATATAAATTGCATTAAGCTGAATAAACACCATAAATACAAACAGAAAGTCAAGGTTGCACAAAGGTAATAAATTATAACGAATATTAAATATGAAATGAAAAGAAGTAAAGCAGTTTTGTTTCGTTTTAAAAGAAATATTTACACTTTCTCTTTAATATCCTTTTGTACAATATTCCGCATTTTTAGGAGTAAATATATTCAACGTAGTATATTAACTCTAGTTTTTTATATACGAATATGTAAATTTTGGATTTTATACCAGATCTTAATCTCATTCACCAAAAAAAACGCTGCTACTTTACACACCAGCAGCTCACCAGGTGTTGCACTTTACTATGCGAAATCACCCTATGTGGTCCTTTCCTCGACTTTATGGCTACTTAAGAATTTCCCTGAGTTAATTATGTGACTTTAAAAATATGTATGCATAATAATGCGGACAAAGGCTTAAGAATGTTTTTTTGGTCGTAAAAGCCATTTACCATTTTTTAGTGTTTCCTAAAGCGTTACAAGTACAACTTCAATGCCAACTATATTTTTTATAGCTGAAATGCTCAATGGCTCGATTAAGGGGACAATATACTTAAAACATTGTGTACGTATTTTAGCACACTATCGCCACCTTTTGTACAATATATTATTTAGGTTTTAGGATATGGTTTCTTTTGTCTTTGGGATATTACATGTTAATTTTTCTCAAGGGTAACATTTCATACAAGGCATAAAATATAAATGTTTGAAGTTTTCAACAAGTTTATTTTTTCAATATTTTCGTGAAAAATATTGTCACGTGTTATATCTCAAGAACTTTACAAAATATTAGGATAACAAATCCTAGAACCTGGGAAACCAGTTAATTGCATTTTTCTTCAAAGGTGGAAAAATGAGAAGATTCTTATGTGAAATATGTATTTAATTTATATGAAAATGGGATGTATAAACTCTTATCATTATTTATAAGTAAACATTCATCCCTGACTTGTTTATTTTGAATGAAAAGCTAAAAAAAGAGGAGCCACTAGTGCACTCAAGGTTTTAAGGTTGGATGACTTTCTCCAATTCCCTTAGAAAGAATACTTATATTTCTTTCTGGAAGTATAAGCCAAAAAATTGTACCCTGCTTTCTGAGAGCTCAATGTGTAGTCAGGTAACATGATTCTTGAGAAGGGATCTTGCGTGAATCCTATTTCCATTTATTAGTCTGGAAAAATAATATAAACTGAAGAACTGTCACGTGAGCAGAAAAAAGAAAGCTGATTCATAGGGCTTTAGGTGCACTAGTTCAACTTTCTCTTTTCATTTACCTAAAATGTAAAGCCATACAGCAAAATTTGACGCATAAGATTGTATATTTTGTGGGGTTCCTTCCTTAGTGGGGTTGATGTGTATTCACCTGTAAAAGGAAAAATGATCTTGTGTCGGAAGCATCCAGTATAATTTACTTTTTTTGATCCAGTATAATTCCAGAATATGTTTGCGGTAGTCATGTAGGTTTGAGTTTTATACCTTGTCCAAAATTCCGTAGTCTTCGGCGTTCGGCTTAGCACATACATACAACCTATGGTGGTATATGATGCTACGCCGCCGCCATTAGACTACGGAATTTTGGACAAGGTGTAGGTAGGACTATGGTTGTGCTGTGTCATCATGTGTATTTACGTGGGAGATTGGTATCAACAGAATTTTTTACGTTGATTCTTCAGAAAAACGTAAGTAAGTATGTTGTTAAAATGAATTTTAAATGATTTCAATGAAATCAACACAGTGTTGACTATTTATTAATATTAAAAAATACTGCGAGAAATCATAAAAGTTTGAGTACTATATCTCTGGCAATTGTGACACACTTTGTTTTAAAGCAGTACACTGAAAAATTTACATGACGAAGTTAGAAAAATTGGGCTATCATTTCAACTTTCGTACTGTTTACCTACAACCTAGCTTATCAGCATCAACTCATAATAAATTAACTGCTCCTTCGCTACAACAAAATACTTTGATATTTCCACTTTATTATTAGATAGCAACATCATTACATTGCGCATAGTGATTTAGTCATTTATTTGAACACAGCTTATCAATGTGTGAATAAACTGATTTATGTGTCTTTTGCGTTCGCGGGTAAAGGTAAATATATATTTTTTAGCTCATTCACATAATTAAAAATAAAAGGTTACAATTTCTCTATGTTTTTGCGTAACCTACCATTTTCATCTGAAAAAATTGTATATTTACTTTATTTACCAGAAAAAAAAGAGAAAATTCGAACCGTAATATTCATCAGCTTTACAGTATTCACTTGATTAGCTTGATCAATCAAATTGTAATAACTTTTTTTAACCTTATTTTAAGTCAGCAATTCAGATTTTCATCCAACGCTATCCCCGTGTGTAATGTACACACATACTTGAACACCTATTTCAGATGGCATTACTACCACATAGCAATTTGATAAAGCAGAATAAACAACAGATAAAAAAGGTTATCAATGAGATAAACTTTGTTTTTGTATGTCATCATTATTTTTAATAATTCAGAATTGGATGCTGCGCAGTCGATTTTCATTTAAAGATTTTGGTTGTAGTAACGAATGCATTTGTTTCTCTCGGTTGGGTAAAGTTTCATCTTATTTTGGTACTCGATTCATTTTTACAGTTTAGTTTTGGATTAATACAGTTTAACAAGATTTGTCATAGTAGGGGAAATATTTTTAAAATGAGTCGTTTCGAAACATTTAATCCGACCCAGCTGGAAGTCTCTTATATAGATATTTCCACTCCGGGAAAGTTGGAACGGGCTCGACCTGCTCTTCTTGGTTTAATTGACTGCAATAGTCTGTTTCTTGCCCATTTGAAAAGTCAAGATGCTTTGTCAATAGCTGATACCTCTAGCATTGTAAGTAATTGACAACGTTTATGACAATTCTCAATGCATACTAACTTTAACTCTAATCTGCAGGAATCGATTCAGGATAAGACTGTCAGAAATGCAAAACTGCTGGACATTTTGGAAACCCGATTAAATGGAACTAAATTGCTATCAGAAGCTCTAAAGGCGACTAAACAAAGCGGAGCGTATTTTACGTTGAACAAATTCGAATGTGCGCACATATATATGAACGCATCCGAAGCCATCAAAAAGGATTCCGAACAAGATTGCAATTCTAGCACGGAGTTTTTTAGAATTTGTCGTAGTAAAGCTGATGAGGCTCTCACGCTGTTTAAAAAAGCTAGGAGAGATTTACAAAAAATATTAAATAACGAAAATGTCAACACTAAAATTATCGAACAACTTCGACTGCTTGAGATTTTTGATGATGATGAAATCGAACCAATTTTAGAGAACACTTTTAACAAGGAGCACAAACGAATGAATGATCTTTTCAACCTCATAGAAAACTTGTATGTTTATAAGTACAAATTGAAAAAACATATATTTAGCTCATGAAAAAATATTTTTACAAGTAGGAATCTAATTCATTTTAGAGAACTAAAGGACATAGCTCAATGCATTGAAAAATTATGCAATTTAGATGGCCTTCCCAGACTTTCATCACGAATTCGACAAGTTTTTATCAAATATTTACCTTGCCACTCTCAACGGAACCAACTTGACAACTCAAAATTAAAACGAAAGCAGCAATCCAAAAAAGGTGATGATGCCAAACGACCTTGTACAGCAACAAATTAGTTAATACAGTACTTTTTCCCATACCTTTCAAAATAAAGACACCACAGTCTAGTACCTGGTATTTATACCGACATTTTAATGTAAAAATATGAATAAATTATTTTATGCATGTATTTTAATTTTTTCATGATCTTGTGGGCTCCTGATTTAGACCATCGGGAAACCACATCCAATATGCCATCTAATCGCAAGTCTTGTATTATGTATAAATCATCTTTGTATAATTAGTTAAGAAATTTCCATTTTCAATAAAAAATAATCCAATAAAAAATTTATACTCCGGAATAAATATAAAATAATTAACAATTAAATTTGACCAATAAAAACCAATTTTTAATTATTGTTTTTTATACCCATTATTACATTCACCACTCTAGTCATTTTTATTGAACAGCTATCATTTCGCCACCTTTCTTAATAAACTTCTCGCTATCGCCACCAGGTCCACCTTTGCCTCCAGGGCCACCAGCTTTATTCCCAAGGGCACCCCCACCGCCCTTTCCTGATCCTGCGTTTTTGCCAAAGCCACTGCCAAACATATCTTTCGTGTCTTTGGTGGCAACAATCCCTGTTACTCTTCATCCACTAGAAGAAGCAATTTTACTACCAGATGTTTTGTTGTGTCTCCTTGTTAAAATAAACCCATCTGCTGGCTTAAGCATCTTATCCTTTCGAGTTTCCACTGGAAGAAAATTCGTTGGAGTTTTGTTTATGTTAGCGTTACTGTTTGGACGTGGCATATAAGAATTATCAGCCATTCCTTTAGATCCTTGAAGCCAAGGTGCTCCTGCTGTCCAAGGTTTGTTGAATGTGCCTCTAACTCCTTCCATTGGTAAAAATGGGCTTACAGATTTCCAAGGATGATTTAAAGTATTTTGAGGTCAGGAGGCAGCCCATATACTATAAGGTTGACCGAAACTTGCTCTATGTGCTGAACCCATTGGTAGTTTTGATATTGAAGCAGGAAATGTTGGACTTGGACCTGGGCCACCCTTGAGAAGGTTGGCCGGACTAGAACATCCACATATTCGTTGACAAAACCTTTTTTCAATTATATCTGTAAAAAATCATGTATTGAAGTGAGAAATGTGTAGCAATAAAAACGGTTCAATAAATAATTCTGACTGTAAACATCTAGAATTTTAATAAAGTTGTACCTGAAAAAAACTATTATTTAAAACGCTAATTAACACGAATAATGTTAAGACCCGCATTTTAATAAATAACTTTGCCAGAGTTCAAGATTTTTTAAAGATCTTAAAGATTTGACAGTGAAGTATAAATCTAAATTGGTATTTACAAATTCTAATACTATTTATATTACCATCGATTTAATTGCAACATTCTTAAAAAGTATAAAATAAGTTGCCTTTGGGAAATATGTAATTAATATATATGAAAATGGGATGTATAAACTCTTATTATTATTTATAAGTAAATATTAATTCATTATAAGTCGATTTGGTTATTTCGAATGAAAAGCTAAAAATGAGCCAGTAGTGCATTCAAGTTTTTAAGGTTGGCTTACTTTCTCCAATTTTCTTAGACGACATGCTCATATTGCATTATGGAAAAATAAGAAAAATTGTACCTTCCTTCTTGAGAGCTCAATGTATAGTGAGGTAAGATAATTTTTGAGAAGGGACCTTGTGTGGACACTATTTCGATTTATTAAACTGGGAAAAATAATATAAACTGAAGAACTGCGATGTGAACAACAGAAAAAGGAAGCTGAATCATACGGCATTAGGTGCATTAATTCGACTTTCTTTTTTCATTTTCCTCAAATGTAAAGTTATACAAAAGAGTTGATGCATAAGCTTACATGCTTTCGTGTCCTTCGTTGTGATGATGTGTATTTACCTGTTAAACGAAAAATGATCTTGTGTTGGGAGCATCCAGTATAATTTACTTTTTTAAAGTTGATCCAGTATAATTCCAGAATATATTTACAATAGTCATACAAGTCTGAGTTTCATGTGAGACTATGGTCGTGCTAGTCATCTTGTATATTTACCTGGATGCTTATGTTGTCAGTTGAGTTGGTTTGTTACTTTGAATCGTTAAAAAACATTATATCAACACAATTTTTCCCGTTGATTTTTTAGCAAAGCATAAGTGATTTTGTTGTTAAAATCCGTTTACATGATGATATTTAGACGATTTTAACTGTCGCACAAACAACAATTTCAATGTAAAACACTCATGTGTGATTATTAATTTAATCAATGTTGTTGTTGTAAATTATTATCATACACGAACTCAGTTTAAATTAGGAAGGCTGCGATAAATAACAAAACTTGGAATTATAATCTCTGGAAAATATGATGTACTCCAGTGGAGTGTCGGAGGCTGAAAAATACCTGACGAAGTAAGTGGGTCATTATTTGGTGGATTTTATCAATAAATACACTTATCAATTCTGACGATGACCATACATTCCGCATTGCATAATTTATTGGGCACTTAAAATGAAATAGTATAATTTATCGTGTGCATGCATACATGCAAACATGTTCTATGTTCCTGAGTTCTCAACTTTCAAAATTGCGGGATGTTTTCAAAGCCCCAAAACTGCTCAGGTTTTCACGAATTAAGAACTAGTGCATTTTTAAAGTAAATAAGATCGAAATTGACAATTAAAGTGACAAGAAACATTTCGAATTTAATTTATAATGAAGGTGATCATATTCATAACTTGTCAAAATATTTTAAAGATTGACAAGCAAAATAACAGAAATGTAAAATGACCAATGTTATTTTGACTTATGTTAACCTAACAAATGACATTTTTTACCTATGTTATAATCTCGCAAAGTATAAGTAACTTCGTAGTACATGCATGGGAATACAATTTTCGGTTATTCCCGGCTGCATAATATACACAAGTCTGAATATTAAAAAAGCTGGTAATTGGACCGGTCGACGTATTACTGAGTGGAACTTTATTAAAATCCCATATAAATTGAGCGTGTGTTTGTGAATCTCTTCCTCCAGTCCAGAAATCTACAAGCCAGATAATTAATTTTTTTAGTGTAATTTCAATTTTAAATTAAATTATACATTATTGTTTGACCATACTTCCTGTAAACGATGATGCATATTTAAGAAGATTTTGCTGAGCAACAGATGTGATGGATGCCAGATGCATACCACTATTCCAACAAAATGTCCTTGCTCCCCACCAATCCTGGGTACAAAATTAACAATAGTATAAAATTTAGGTTTTAGAATAAAATAAATCGGTTCATAAGTAATTATATAAATATTAGTTTTTACAAGCTCCAAGTTTTTTTCTGCAAAAAAACCCTTTCCGTCCACACTTCCAATGTGTCTCAATTGAAATGTTTTTGCACCTTAAACAACAGAAAATAATTTTTAATTTAATGTCACCGCATAAAATAACCATTACATGAATACTTACCATCTTTCAAAGAAGTTGGTATGGCTGGTGCTATGTATGGCAAACATGAAATTGCCAGTACTATGGCACCAATAATGGTAGCTGGAGAAAGCTTCATCGTAAATGTAAAACAATGAAGGAAAGAATATGTTATATCAGTAGTAAACAACAGTCGTAAAATATTACTGACAAGAATCAAAGTTCGGCTTGCTTTTATACATTTCAATTGTATGGCCGGCCAAACTGGCTAATTGAATTTTATCAGTCAAATCATAAAGTCTTTATTTGCATATTTAATGTATTTTCCATGTTTTGCTGTGTGAAATTTTTTGCAGTATATGGTCGCTCAATGACGGGATACAATAATAATTGAATATAAGCGTGGTTAGCTTAACCTTAATACTATTTTGCAAATACGTTCTTATTTGTGATGAAGTGTCAACTTATTATTATTTTTGATAATTAAACGCCTTTTTTTACTTCGAAAAAGTTATTTCGATGATATTGGTTTTATTAAATTTCATTGTAATAATCCCAAAGACATAGTAATTTGGCCATACAAACGCGGAAATAACTACTAATATTTTCATATGGTAGGCGTACCGTGAACTCCCTAAACAACAAATATTGAGCTTTTTACACTTGCGATGGATTGTCGGAACATTTGTGGTTGTGATTTCCACAGAATCATGATACATGTAGTAATTAATGTAAGACATCAAGGCATTCTGAGAATACCATGGTCCAACAGTCGATCGTGAGTTTCCCTCATTCCAACAGTTCAATTAATTAAAAGGTTGTCAAGTGTAATAATCTATTCAAGTGTTTGTTGTGCTTAAACTACCTGTTTAACCCAATGATAGTTGTTTATGCTATTTTATTTAGCTGTGCAAAATGCACACTTAAAAAAGTAATATTATAAATTTTACAACAGTGACTTTACCCATTTAATCAAATAAAACACTGTTTAAATTATTTATTTTACTTTACTTACCTATGCTAATTTTGATATAAAGCGAATTGCATTCATGAAAGATATCCAAACACATTTTAGAGGAACCTAACCAGATACCAGCAGAATCAATCTACAGATAAAGTGCTTATCAACAGATTGATCATATTATGCTTTCAATATTTAAAAAATAAGTTTCAGCTGCTGCATAGTATATTTAGATCAATCGATGTAAATTATATGTGTGTGTATTTTTTAACTTAAAATTTAACTGAGTAACATTTAGTTGTATTTTGAAATTTGAACCAAATGCATCAATTAATCACTGATTCTAAATAATTTTCCAAAAAAATACTAGCCGAAAGACAGAAAAACATCCAAGTTTTTTTAAAATATCTGAGACCTAATAATAAAATGATCAAGGTATGTGCTTATAGTATCGTTTTGGTGAGACTATACCCAAATATTACTTACATATTTACCTTGCACGAAATATTTCCAAGCATTCTGTCACACCAAGGTATCTGACATGTTGCCAACATTTAATTTTTATTATTTGTAGTATCGTATGTTGTACAAATTTGTAAATTTTACACGATCACCTAAACCTCTTGTTCAGAAAAAAAGCAATGGGAACCAGAGCAATTAGGGCAGCTAATCGTAAGTTTATTAAAGTTCAATAATACATTTGATTATATAACATCTTTGAAAATAATTTAAAAAATTGCTAATTCAGTTAAGAGTTACCTTGATCAAACGAATATGTACTCTTGGGCAATAATTAAAAAAAAACTTTTTGACAATAGAAAACCAATTTTAAATTATCATTTGCTACAAACCATTATCAAATTCGCCACCCTAGTAATTTTTATTGAACAGCTACCATTTCGCCTCCTTTCTTAATAAATTTCTCGCTATCGCCACCTGGCCCGCCTTTTTTGCCAGCCGCCCCACCCATTCCAGGTCCAGCTTTATTGCCAAGGGCACCCCCACCGCCCTTTCCTGATCCTGCTTGTTTGCCAAAGCCACTGCCAAACATATCTTTTGTGTCTTTGGTGGCAACAATCCCTGTTACTCTTCTTCCACTAGAAGATGCAATTTTACTACCAGATGTTTTGTTATGTCTCCTCGTTAATATAAACCCATCTGCTGGCTTAAGCATCTTATCTTTTCGAGTTTCCACTGGAAGAAAATTCTTTGGAGTTTTGTATATATTTGCATTACTGTTTGGACGTGGCATATAAGAATTATCAGCCATTCCTTTCGATCCTTGAAGCCAAGGTGCTCCTGCAGTCCAAGGTTTGTTAAAGGTGCCTCTAGCTCCTCCCTTTGATATAAATGGGCTGGCCGGATGCCATGGATGATTTAAAGTATTTTGAGGTCCGGAGGTAGCCCATGGACTCCAAGGTTGACCGAAACTTGCTCCATGTGCTGAGCCCATTGGTAGTTTTGTCATTGCAGCAGGAAATGTTGGACTTGAACCTGGACCAAACTTGGCAAGATTGGCGGGACTAGTGCATCCACATGTTCTTTGGCAAAACCCTTTGTCTAGAATACCTGTAAAATATATAAAGATAAATATATATTAATGTAAAATAGTTAATTATTTATATTTATAAAGGTTTTTTAAAATCTTACCAGAAATAAACTCAGATTTAAAAACGCTAATAAACACTAATATTGTTAGAACCCGCATTTTAATAAATGATAATGCTAAACTTTAAGATATCTTAAGGTTTTATTTTTAATAATTCGTATTACTATAAAATATTAATCTGAATCTGCCTTCTGAGATTAAAATGACATTGAAATATGTGCAACATTTTAATGTTATTGCGCAATCATTAAAATTGTGTAACCTACGAATGTATTGTCTCGCTAACTTGTAATTTCATTCCGTATTTTGACTACTTTTGTCTTTACATTTTAATCTGTCGCAATAGTAGACCAAATACCAAAAATCCAAATAAAATGCGTAGAAATAAATGAAAAAGCAGGAAACAGAATGTATAATCAAATAAATTATCTAAATATCCTTATTTATTCTAAGCAATTAAAAAAATAATCATTTAAAGTTTAGTTTTAATTTCACTAATCATTATGATGATGAGTTATGATGTATCGTTTACTTAATTAAAAAATAAATATGCTCATGATATAACGATTAATAGATTTGACCTAGATTTCAAAACACGTAAACCTAGATCTTCACGTGCCAGTGAAGTACTGAACTAATCAAATAGAGTGAAGAGTGCCTTAATTATTTGAATGTAAACCTTGAACTCTGCTATCTTGATCATAATTCTGTACTGTGTAGGTACTAAACTACATAAGTTTTAGACATTATTTGGACATATCCTTATCTACTGATCAGTGGGAAATTCATATTTTAAATAATGGGTGACTATACCAAGTTTTTGTTGTTCCAAGCTTTAATATTTCTATTTGTTTCGTTGCTCATCCACCAACTGAGGGCTCTTAACATCAACAATATACTATATGGACTCTCCTCACAAAATACTTGTCATATTCACATAATCACCGATAATACAAGTCTCACGTTTGACCACATCGTCCAATTCAAAACCGCATACACTCTTCACGTCGTTAACAACACAATTATCAATAGTTCTTACTCAATACAGGATATTGATTCTGTTAACCTCCCTGGACCACAAAGACAAAAAATTAGTTTATTATCAGCTATAAATGAAATTGATTCCGACTCTTCCACATTTTTTCTGAATCCGCTTCGCGTAAAATCCCCACCATGTATAAACTTGGTCGTGCTATTTCAAAAAGAAAGTTACAGTGTAACTGATCCCATATCAAAAGAAACATTCGTGTATTTTCCATACGTAAAAGCAATCGAACAAATTCAACATTTTTATCGTCTGCTTGAACCTCTATTTATAACTATAGAGCCAGAATATCACAGTTTGTTTCACGTCATATCTTCGAGTAATACCAAGTTTGACATAGACAGTTACAATATTCGAAAGAACTTGCATGTCCTTTACTTTTACAGAAACAGAAATGTGTTTGTTTTACGAACCAAAAATTTGGCCGAGCGAATCTATCTTAGAGACGCAGAAATTTGTAATTTTCACCGATTTTACAAGTTTTGTTTATTTTGTACAGCCGACTCAAGATATTCTTCTACAATTAAACATTATATGGATCAAAATCAGTATCAACAACTGCAGTGGTTTGGCAACTGGAACAAAAATACAAGTGACGACATACCAAATACCTGGTCTCTCAGTGAAACTCAGTATATGACCACAGTCAATATGACTGATTACCAAACTCAACAAAATATATTTCTTCTCCCAAAGAACAACAAGCTGATATTACGTTTTAGTATAATAAATCTCATTCTTTTCACTGCTAACGCAAGTCTTTATAACTACGATACTTCCAGTTGCAGTACCGATCTTAGCCAAGATTCTGAAAGTTTATGTGACCCAAACATTCCAACCATCTGGCCGAAACTTAACCCTCAATTTAAACTGCTGGAAAGTTCACGTTACAATATTATGAATCCCATGTCATACTCGCCCACAGAATTTCCCCTTAAAATACCTGTGGAATATGCAGGTTATAATTTTATCACTTGTTACTCTCATGACCACATATCTTGGCAATATTATCCTCAACCATATGAACCAAACCTTTGGATAATTTTATTAAGTTATCTTACCTTGCTAGGTTTGTATATTTCTGTAACTCTAAAAGTTAGAAAGTTAACTAAGAAGGATTTCAACTCTTTCTTCTTTGTATATTCCACAATGTTGGAACACAGCTACCATGTACCTAACTATATTTTCCAACAAACGACATTGAAATCAGTTATGGGTATATGGCTATTAATGTCTGTAATATTTACTAATGCTTACAAGGGTATAGCTATCACAGGTGTTTTGGCTCCAAGAGAGAGAACAGGTGTGGAATCGTTTTACGATTTAATTGATAAAAATTATTCATCTGCTAATCATACACCAGTTTTGATGTACAAATTGTATTCAACATTAACACCAGATTTTCTTGACAGTTGGAAAGTGGATATTGATCAAAAAGAAAGTAATGCTAATTATTATGACGACGAGCAAGAAACGCATGAATATTTCTCAAAAAGTCCATTTCTACGAGACTTGCTACAAGAAGCTTTTCAGATTTTTGAGTATGAAAAAATGGATTCTGATAACAGTTTAAGGTATTCATCTTATCGAAATCCGACTAGGGATTATAAATGGCTTATTGGGAATTTAACACTTGATGACAAAGTGCATTTTGCTAATCCCCCTATGAAACAGCAATATTCGGGCAATTATGACATTGCTATTGAAAATGTATTTACTGATTGCTCCAAAAAGCTGGCATATGTAAATAGTAAAGATAAAATTGATAGGGAATTCGACTACTTGAGTAATCATTATAGACAGTATAAGTTTTTTAAAGGGAATGAGTCAATATTAAATAGCCCTATTGTTTGGGAATTTCAGAATCCTCATGGATCAAAAGTTCCATGGATATTTAGGAAACTTTTGGAAAATGGAATCTATGAGCAAGTTGAATGGTTTTATAAAAATCAAGAACAGTTTGGCATTAGACTTAATTATACCAGAACGAAAACGCATGGTGAATATGGTCTTGTTAAAGCACTTGATTTATCTTCTAACATACAAACGATATTTTATTTGTTTCTTATTGGGATTTCTTTAAGTTTATTAATATTTATGTTGGAAATTGGACTAGTATCCGGTTATCAGTGCATTCTGCTTTGTTGCTTAAAAGTTAGCATGTATTATCAAAAACGGAAGAAACGTGTTGCTATGAAGACTTTAAAAATTAGTGTAAGCGCCAGAAAAAGTTCGACAAAGTGATAACATTAATAAATTTTGTAAAGTCGACAGTAGTATATCCCGAATCTGACTACACTAACTATGGTGTATGGTACGAATAAAAATATTTTTCGGGTCTGATTATATAAATTGTTATGCACAATTATAACTGATAATAAGTGGCACACAGCATTCTACAATTATATTCGTTAGCAATAAATGCATGTTTTAGTTTTTAAAACCGATTTAAAATTTTAGAATTGCAATTCTAATTATTTATTGGACCTTACTTCACGTCTATCCACCAAAAATACTATATCATTATTCAAAAACGGTAGAATTGATGACATCGGATTTTGGTTCATCCTCTACAATTTAAAACTCCTTCCCCAGAAACTGTAATATTTTCCCAACTTGTCCATTCATTACCAAATTCTGAAATAACTACCTGCCATTTAACTGCCGTGTTTGTCTATAATGAGTTGTCAAGTTAACGACCATTATATTGAGCTAATTGTCTGCGTGGGTTTATCAATAAAAATATTACACAAGTTACTAAATAAAGTCAAGATTACACAGTTAAATCCCTGATCCTATACTTTTAAATGCAGGGTAGACTTATAAGACAGCAAAAAATCTTCATACAAAATCAGCACATTGCACGTGGAGTGTAATTATTTGGTGGAGTGAATTTAGTCTGGAGGATAAACTACATGTGTGCTCGAAATAATTGACCTTTGTCAGATTATGTTTGATTAGGATTCAAGATAAATAATTAGACTCCAAAAAGCTATGCTGAAGTCAACACTATCAATTTAGTATGTGGGAAGTAAGTCTCATTCGAATAAAAAGACCACCAAGTCGTTCGTGAATGTCTAATATTCCGAATGTTTGAAAGTTTTTAAATTCCATTTACGTTGTAATTCTATCTGTCTTCTAGAATTGTTCCCTAAACCACAAACAACTTACGAGGGAACCACGGAATGTGTGACCAGAGTTAAGCGTTCATACTATGCATGTTAAAAGTACTTCATATGAATACTTATGCCTCATATTTACTTTTTCTGAATGGGCCCCTTGTCCAAAGTTACGCGCTGACCTTTATTTTTAAGATACAAAGCCAGGAAGATTATACCGCGCTAAAGTTGGTATACTGGATTCACGAGAAGTTTCAGACTTGATTATTTGAAGAAAATATGTGATATCGAACAATATCTGATAGCAAAGGCATCAGTTTATGAAAGATTAGACAAATATAAATTGCATCTTGGTGATACGTTCAGAGTACTGAACAAACAATCCACTGCGAATAATACACTCCATGACAATTTGTGCAATTGTGAAACGTCAAAATTTTCTGTAAATTAAAGTTATCTGGTTTTTACACGTTTTTGTCTCGGATTATCCTACTGGACCTAGCGATCGATTTTGTTACCTAACATTAGTTAGCCTCTCAAAGTCTGAAGTAAGGGTAGGCTTGGAGGTGATTCACGAGCAGAATAAACTGTACCTATGGTTTTAACCTTTAAGGTACATGCGTGTCCGATCAAAGGGTGTGTAACACTACTTAACTACAAGGAAAAGTCGAGTTCAAACCATCACTTACTTTTAATTAGGCTACCTTATGCTGTAAATTATACCTAACCATGTATCTTGAAACCAAAGGTCAGCGTCTAACTTTGGAATAGGAGCCCATTCAGAAACAGTGAATATGTGGCATAACTATTCCTATGAAGTACTTTTAACATGCTTAGTATGAAGGCTTAACTCTGGTCACACATTCCGGGGTTCCCTCGTTAGTTTTTACATTTCCACCAGTACTTTTTTAAATCTTGTACAAAGTAAACTATCGTACTTTTGCACTCAAACCCAAGTATGAGTTTAACTACTGCAGTTTTTAAATGTCACGAATATCTCCAAAAAGTTATGCCATTACCATGGCATGTATACAAAGACAAACAAAACCTGTTTCAGGGTGAAATTTACAGGAAACCAGTTCACCAAAATATTCGTGCTGCAATAATATCCATTTTGTTGTTCATAATTCCCTTTCTATTTGCACGCATTGCCTGGTTGTTTCTTCACTGGACCACATTCACTGTTTTTCAAATCGAACAAATAGTAATTTACGGTGTTAGTTTGTGTTACTTCCTGTTATTCATTCCTCCATACTACATGCTACAAGTACAATACTTGGATATTATATATTTCATTAATCAATCATGTTTCGTTTGCAGTAGAATTAAAACGAATTTTACCAAAAATATTTATATCACTATACCGAAATTAGGAAAGCGATCAATTTATGAGCTTTTTGTGTATGGGATTTCCTTTGGTGCTTCATTAGCACCGCCAGCAATATTTGCAGGACCATTTGCTATAGACTACTGCCCACTACAGCTAATGCTGGGCAGTTATTTATTTGTAAAAATTTGTGCAGCTGTCTTGTATACTTTTCTGGCAATATTTGTCGCTCAAATCATTTTGTCTGTACTTTTACTTTACATTGTGTTTCTAGAAAAAATGATTTCTTTTTCATCAGTTATTTGCCCAAATCAAACATTTTTAAACCGTAAATTCCCAATTTCCTTCCGATTTCATCTGTTCTTTAAGCGGTTTAGAACAATGCAAATAATTTTCAAATTGGCAAATCTTACGTACAAATTGTTCCTCACAAATTGTATATGGGTTGGAACAATAATGGGATCATGTTGTGGTTTCATTACATTAAAAATGTTCGGTAAACTTTCTATAATTACTTATTGCTTTGCAGTTATTGTACTTATTTTGTGCTTTGTGGTAGCACTAGCCTTGACCTTTCTTGTAAATATTTCATATGAAAATTCAAAGCGTTTTGTTAGATTTTGGGGTGAAAATGTACGGAGACAAGAACATAAAAAAATGTGGCGAGCTTGTAAGCCTATTGGATTCGATTGTGGACCTTATGGCGTTGGTAGGGCTCAACTTGGAATATTAATTTGTGATGATATTACTCGAAATATGGTTATGATGATATTGTTGGATTCAGTGTAATACTGAAGTATCTTTAAATCAAACAAATGAGGTGTTGTGTTAAATTCCCCTAATTAAAAACGTAAATTAAAAACATGTGTTTCCGATTACTATAGTTCGAATTGTTATTGTTCAAAACATCATGAAACTTTAAGAAATAAAATTGCATGCATATGTTTTGATTTCTTAATCTCAAGTTTTAACGAAACCAACTCCAATGGTTTATATCGAACGGTCCCTTTGTTTTGGAATTTTAAGCTTCTCATTGATCAAATATTCCATGCATATTTAGGAAACTGCGAGAAAATCGGATTTGTAAACAAGTGGAAGGGGTTTATAAAAATATGATCAGTTTTCTATTCGACTTAGTTTTACATAAACAAAAATGCATGGTGAATATTTTATTGTTAAACTACTTGATTTATCTTTGAATATAAAAACGATACTTGATTTGTTTCTTATGGGAGTGGTTTTAAGTATTTTTTAATTGTCGCTGCGTCATTTGAGAGACAATGGAAAAGCTGTGATGTTGGAAAAGAAGAAGAGGAAGATTTGGGGAGTATTGAGATTGAGAGGGAAAAGTAGCAAGGCTTTTCTGGTTTTGGTGGGCTGATGAGGAGGAGCATCGTTTTCTGCGTCGCGTTTTTACTTTTACTTTTTATTGTACCTTTTGATTACATTCTTGTGGAATGCGTGTGATGGAATTGTGAGCAGTGCAAGATTGAATTGCGACTGCGTTGGTTGTGTGTGTAATTTGGAGTGAAAGGAGATATGATTTTGATTAAATAAAATTCTGTTTTAATTAAAATTATTTGACTACTAATCGTGTAGTAATTTAGCACTAATCGCGTGCTATTGTTTGTCTGCGGTTTTTGGAATTTAAGGGGGGATTTTTGGGTGATCTGTGGTAAATTTTGGGTGATTTACAAGCATAATACTAAAGTGTATTTTCTTTGCTGGCCGCATCTTGTAGGGATCATCATCATCAACCACCGCTTTCCGAACCGTAATATCGTCATTAATAATTATAATGGATGTTGGACTAGTGTTCTATTTTCAGTGTATGGTGCTGTGTTGCCTAAAGAACGTAAGACTTATTATTATCAAAACTTTAAAAATTGGAGTAAAAATTAGGAAAGGTTTGATGAAATGATAACATGAGTAAATATTTTATTATAGGTATCAAAGTATCATATCTTCACTTTGACCCCCGTAACCATGGTATTCGTAAAAGGCTTTTTCGTGCGCGGTATTGGTATTATAGACTGTCATGCAGAATTATGAAGGATAATGAGGAGCAGATTAGACGTTCACCTTTACAATTGATATGCCACTTTTTAAAATCTATAATTTCATAAAATACTACACGCAAAGCAATTGGTTAGATATTTTTGGTCTTCGTAGTCTTGTATATATGTCTAGAAGGTCTTAAAATATGGGTTTTAGTCAATTGATAACTGGTAGCTTGCTTCAGGCAATTCACCAATAACTTTTCATATAATTATTTAAAAGCGATAGCAATACCGATGGCGTCGAATTTTTGTTAATTATATTTAATTTAAATCTTCTACTAGCTCAACTCATGTTTTTCATGATTGATTTTTGAAATCACATGCTATTATATGCTGCCTTTGTCTTTAGTTTCTAATTAAGCTGAAAACCAATGTATTGACCCGAATGTCGACATAAGTTTATCAATAAATTATACACAAGTAACTAAATGAATGTCATTACAAATAAAAATTAAAAATTAATCCATTAGCTAGATCAATATATGTATTTTCAACTACATATTATTCTAATTAAACCGCAAAAAATTCATGCCATATCATCACAAAAAATCAGCACATTTACCTGGATTGCAATAACTATGGTCTGTAATTATTCCGGACAAAAAATTAAATGCCAAGTCGAAATAATTAACCCGTGTCGGACTTCAGACTGTGTTTTTCCGATTTCAGCTCAAGATAGATAGCATAACTACTTTTGCTGAAGGTGAATAGTCAGCCTTGAAGGAACCATTACTCAAATGAAATCGGTAATAAACCTTTGGTGAGCGACTAATATTTCGTATTTTTATTTAGATTTCTATGCAATGAAACAATCACTTTTAAACATTTCCAAGAATATTTATTCTTTAATTCCTATCCATAGTCAAATATCGGGCTTAAACATGAGTTTATCCGCTGCAGTGTTTAAATGTCACGAATACCTCCAACAAGTTATGCCTTTACCATGGCATGTGTACAAAAACGAGCAAAATCTGTTCCAGAGTGATATTTACTGGAAACAAATTCACCAAAATAATCGCGCTGCAATAAAATCCATTTTATTATTTATAATTCCCTTTCTATTTGTACGCATTTGTCTGGCTGTTTTTTCATTGGACTACATTCACAGTTTACCACATGGAACAAATTATTATGTACGGTGTCAGTTTGTGTTTTTTCCTGTTCTTCATTCCTGCATGCTATATGGTACAAGTACAATATTCGAATGTAATATATTTCATAAATCAATCGTGCTTCGTTTACATTGAGTTTAAAACTGACTCTACTCATTATATTTGCATAAATATCCCAAAATTAGGAAAGCAATCAATTTATGAGCTATTCGTGTACGGGATTTCCTTTGGAATTTCATTAGCACCGCCAGCAATATTTGCAGGACCATTCGCTATACACTACTGCCCATTACAGTTAATGTTTGACTGTAACTTATTTGTGGAATTTTGTGGAGCAGTTTTGTATACCATTCTGGCAATATTTGTGGCTCAAACTATTTTGACTGTATTTTTGCATTATATTGCATTTTTAGACAAAATGATTTGCTTTTCATTAGAAATCTGTCCAAATCGACCCGTTACAAACAGCAAATTTCCAGTTTCCTTCCAATTTCATGTATTTTTTAAGGAGCTTAAAACAATGCAAATAATTTTCAAACTAGCAAACATAACACACAAGTTGTTCTACACGAATGGCATATGTGTTGGAACAAAAATTGGATCATGCTGCTGATTTATTACATTAAAAATTTTCAGAAAACTTTCTTTAATTACGTATGGCTTTGCAGTTGTTATGTAATTTTTATGCTTTGTGATCGTACTGGTGCTAAACATTTTACTAAATTTTTCCTACGAAAATTCAAAACGTTTTGTTAGATTTTGGGGTGAAAATTTACGAAGACAAGAAGACAGGGAAATATTAGGAGCTTGTAAGCCCATTTTTTTTCGATTGTGGGTCTTATGGGGTTGGTAAGGCTCAACTTGGAATATTATTTTGTGATGATATCACTCGAAAAGTGGTCATGATGATATTGTTGGATTCTGTGTAACATTAATATTGTTTTAAAGAAATTGTATTGTTTTCTAAAATAAATTTAAATTACAAATAAAAATAATAATAAAGTATATCTTGATTAAAAAGTTAAAGTTTTTGTGGTTCAAAATGACCATTCAATTATTTTTCACAACTTTATTCACATTTTTGATGAAAAATCTACTACTCAAGTATAATTTAGAAAGAGATAACCCACTTTAAACAATGTAATAAGTACCCAAATTGTAGTACTTATGACTACGATAATTTTACTGGGACTATTTTACGTTTAATTAATCGATATTGTCTATCATTTTGTTTGACATTACCCATTCCCTTTTCAAATTATTTTAATTGTTGGCAATGACTACATTTTAAATCTACTTTGTTGCAAGCGATGACAGTCAACTCATTAAAACCTTCATGACATAAAAATCAATCATAAAAATGAAAAGGCAGACGTAAAAAAAACTTGCGTGAATCTCCTGCTGTTATTCTTATGCAACATTAAAAATAAATCATCTTTATTTTGTACACGGTATATGTTAATGAACCCTTTTAAATCATATTTTTATCCCAACTGACAGAACAGAATGATATTTATGTACTTGTTCTGAATGTGAGCATTGTTGTTATGCGATGCTTCACGACAACAGCTACACTCAGACACGTTTTGTCTGCATAATAATTACAAATGCAACTTTTGATGATGAAGAGATGTCATTGTGAGATAAGTAAAATAATACTTGAATGAAAAAAATGCATAGCATTCACAAAAGCCATTTACTAGTTTTAATTTATTCAGCCACTTGAGCAAAAAAAAGTTGTTCCTGTAAAAAAGCAACATTAGAAGCTAAACATTTTTAACATAAAAAATACGAAAGGATTCTCAAAATATTTTAAATTACACACTTATATTTTTACTGTGCCTCATTTTTCAAAAAGTAAACAGTAGGTTTCTGTGTCACAACAGCTCCAGCTTCATACTGACTACTAATCTCATGCTGACTTCTTCCTGGCAATACATAAATCTTTGTCTTCAGAGAAGTTCCCGTATTTCCATTAATTTGCACATTGTGTTGGTACGTAACTGGAGGAGGTCTAATAAAAACCACTTGCTGTCCAAGAGACTCCCCTGGAAGTGTCACCTGATGATTCACAATTTCGTTGATAACATCTGGAGAGATCTTACAGTAAATATTTGGATCCCCAATTTGTGGGCCTTCGTCTCGTAAATTACTGCACACTTTTTCATAAAGTGCTAGCACGTCTTCTTCTTCAGCTGGGGTTAGAACTCCAACACCAGCTTGGCAGACAGCAACAAAGCCAATCAAGGCAATTATCTAGGTTAACCATATGGTAAATAAAATGTGTTTATTAGAAAACCTTTTTAGAATAAAATTAAGGTTTTTTATAATTAGCTAATTAGAAAATAATTAACGTTTTTTTTGAAGAAAAAAATCATTATTCCAAAATTATTTAACATTTTTTAGAAAATACATTTTTCCGTAAATATTTAACGTTTTTTAGAAAAAAATACCTTTTCCGAAAATAATTAATGTTTTTTTGGAAAAAATTAACATTTTCTAAAAAAACACAGTTTAAAATAAATATTTTCCAAAATTATAAGATATGTATTTTAAAACTCACCACAAAATGCTTCATGATGACACCACCCAAAATTTCTGAAATTTAACGACTTTAAAATATATATCAAAAATTATGATTGGGACTATCCACAAAAACACTTATATTTCGAATGACACACCAATCACAACTGAATTGATTTTGCACCCTAAAGTGTTAGCCATTTAGTTAGTTAAAACGAAATCATGTTTCTATTAAATATTTTTTTCATGTTAACATGATATTCTTATGATAGCGTAATAGCTTAATAGCTTAAATGTACATACTTATAAATGCAGCTGATTAAAAAGGCAGATAACACTCCAAAAAATGGTCTTGTCATTCGTTGTCATTTTTTCACTTCACTGTGTGCATAACAATGACGGTCAACTTGTCAAGTAATTGGGTAATCTTTTTGGATTATTTAGGATCATAATGTTGTCTACAGAGATGGGTTGATAAAGTTAACAATGTAAAGCTGTTGAGCTACGGTATTTTTTTAATTTGGGCAGTACTCATTGTCATTTTTTTTATTAATTGAATTTGGTCATTAGGAAATAATAGGATGGAGAGAGATGCTTCTTTGTTGATGTTTAACTGACCATGATGAACTTCAATGCAAGTTTGGTTTTTTATGGTAGGTAACTGATAGCTTTTAGGTAAATAGAATTTATAATGAATTAATTAAAACAGTTTAGTGATAAAATCTCTAAGATGAGTGTGACGAATCCTTGCTTTACTAAATGACATGAATATTTGGATAGTGTAAAGTTGACAGTTGAGTGATGAAGTCGATTAAAATAAATTATATTGAAAAACTTGTCGTTGGGGTGTAAATGGAACTAGTACATAAAAAAATTATACACAAGTGCAAAGGCACAACGATATTTAGAGTAATTATTTACCTTGAGCATGTATTGGACAAGTGAACTTTATTAAAAAGAGAAATAAGAAATAAATATTTATTTAGCTTTAAATAAGAAGCAAACAAAATTTAATAGCATGCAAACTATTTTATAAAAATGGATTCCTTAATAACGATTAGGTACTTTTGGATGGAAACCTTTTTATTGAACTTTTAATAAATGTCATGGAAAATAAAAATGATATTTTTTTATTGTATGGTCATCCTTATCATTAATTTGCTAATGTATTTATTTTGCTGTAGAGATATAAAACATAATTAATCTATTTTTGTTCATTGGATAGTATTTGCTTTTTTTATGTTGCTTCACTCAAAACGTTTTCTATAAATGATTTAAATGTTTAGCACATATTGTCTCATATAAATACATTCGTAAAAAATGACAAAACGTACACACTTTATTGAATACAACTCAAAGTCCAAACACACTTATTTCATGGCCTTCTGTGAGCCAATAACTAGGGACTGTATAGCATGTAAGCGAAATGGTATAATTAATACTTCCTGACCATAAATATTACCTATTAGAAATATAACAATATTTATGACAAAAAGAATCGACATTTTATCCTCTATTCAAACGTTTTTTTAGATTGAGGCACATGTGTTGTAGAAATATATTGTGGAAACTAGAAATATTTTTTTCAGCTTTATTAGCTTTCAATTATCTTCGATTTTAAACATTTATAATTTTAAACCAATTTGTTTGCCACGACAAAGGGCAAAGTAGGGTTTAAAATTAGTTAAACTTTAGACTTGACACGCAAGCCCATTTACTTCTATTGAAACTCAAAATGATAGATTCTAGTAGCAGCTTTTCAAAAAAATCCTCCAAACACATAACTGTAAGCACAAGAGCAGGTATCATTAAATCCGAAAAAAATTACACCAACATATTACCTGTTACCATGGCACCGAAAACAACTCTTGAAATATTTCTGAAAACTTATTTTGATATTTGCTATATGTTATTCTGTTGTCCCTTTCGTTTAAAATCGGAACATATTCAAGAAGAATATAACATCTTCTCCATCAAAACTGGCCTTTCCAAGTTTCCTCCATCTAATAATAGCAAGCAAGTATTTGTTGCGAAATCTTGGCTACCCCAAAAACTATTTTGTGCGTTTTGCAATTGTCTCAGCATATTTTGGCTATTGAAAGAGGTTCGATATGAAATTCCTGATGACTCAAAAAGACCATCAGAGCACTTTGGTCTTTTTCTCACTGTAGTCTCTGGCCTAATGAAGATAACTTTACTCAGAGTATTTTGGTTTGAGCAACAAAACATTTCAAACTTAATAAACAGTTTAGCATCACATCAAACTAAACTTATGAGTGAAATAAAAGAAGGCAAATACTTAAAACTGTGTTGCAAGCCATTGGTCTATTCAGTATTTATATTTTATCTTCTTGCTCTGCTTATGACTGTAACAACTGGAATTGGTCTTGAGGCTACTGAAGTTAATGGCGTTTCTCATTGGTCGAGATCCTGGTGGTTACGAAGAATGTTGTACAGTTCAAAGCAGTTATTTTTTCTCAAGCCGAACATTACTAACACTACTAGTATGACATCGATTGACTATTTTGTGGTGGTTTTAGGCAGTATAAGTTACATTCAGAGACATGTATTAGGTTTCTTTGCGGATGTATTTGTTCTCACATCTGCTGTTACTTTGTGGATACTTTCAAATTCATTTGCTAATTTAGTGAGAAATGATGTACAAATTGGATTAACCTATCAAAATGGAGGAAGCTTGGATACTAAGTCGTTAAAGAGATACGAGTGGAAAACAATCTTCTGTTATTATTCACAGCTGAAACATATATGCGTAATGTTAAATAGGGTGGTATCAAAAAACGTTAGTTGGTTTTTACTCGAATCCATTTTATTCTACTCCACAAGCTTCGCAGATGTTTTTGTACAAAATGGTGGGAATACGGAATGGTGTGGGACTTTAAGAGAGTTGATATTTTTATGTGGGATGTTGGTGATCATGTTTCTTTCAGCGGACGCTTGTCACAAGGTATTGAATTTAAAAATATATATAAAGTCAAATGTGTTTAATACATTGATTTTGTGGGGCAGATGGATTCATTGAAGGAATGGCTGTCAGCTGATGAAAATAACGGAAAGGTTCCACTATACCAGTTACAGGTGATTTTGGATGAAATAAATTCAAACCAATTTGGCATCAAAGCAAGTGGAGTATTTACAATTACTTATATATTAGTTGCCAATATTATTGGGATAACGGTTACTTATTTTATTATATGTGTGCAAGTTCAGTAATATGCACTCTCATCGTACTTGAAATAATGTTAGTGTTAAGTTATCGAAATAAACCCTAAATAAAATTTACTGGTAAACAGTATACGCATTTAAGTATGGTGTTTATTTAATAAATCATATTTACGCAATACCTTGGCAAAACATCATTTCAAGAATAATTGGTTATCTTCTTATACGATAATCTCATTAAGTTTTGTATGAAACAAAATATGGGTATGCATTTTGAGTTTAATAAATCGCAATCACAGCAACAAATTGATGCATATTTTTATAATGGCGAACAAGAGACTTGGTCTTTGCGAACAATGGTCTTTTTAATACTAAACAAATGATAATATTTCTAAACGACCGCAAACTGGGAAAAAAATAAAACCAGACGTGTTAAATATTGCAAACGTTTCAATTGCTTGTTTAAGAAGGCGATTTTTATTTAAAATTAAACCAGAAAATCCAATTTTCAGGTTTTATTGATTTTTTAAAATTAATTTCCTTTCTGTTTTTTTGTTCATCAGATTTTAATTTTTAGATTAGTTGGATTTCTATATTGTGTAATATTTGTAAGTTTGTTTCACTAAGATAAGTCAGAGTTCTGCTTTTCTAAACTTACGTTGGTCTTAAAATAATAAGGTTTTTGTTTTTCAATTAAGTATAAAACTTTTGTTTTTGTTGGTTTGCTACTTTTTTAAATGTCAAGATCACAAATGGTCAACAAACCAAATATTATTTCGACCATTTTTCAATTTCGTCCATTACAATCAACTCCTTGGTAGCCTTCTGTTATCTATTTAATTTCAATTTTACTTACTGGATATTACTTTTCATACAATTTGTTTGTTTTGTTGATTTAGTAGTGGAATTGTCCAAAATATTAGACGACCATGTAGATCGAAATTGGGTTTATCTAACTCAAATTGAATATAGCTTATTTTGTTCATAAGATCATGAAGTAGATAACTGAATATTTGTTTTTGTTATTTAAATTCCAATTAAAATCTACTTCTAAAATTTCGAGCAAAAATATTTTTCACGTAATTTTTTTAAACTGAAATATTGGTTGAATAACACTTAATTACCAGAGATATTAGATTCATTCGTAGTTGCTTACCAGAGTTCAACAGATAGATTCAGCTCGCTTACCATTCAACATGTTCACCAAAAAGATTTGGAAAGTCCTTGGCTACCGATTCCAAATAATGGAATACGGCTGCGGTAGTCTTTTTAAGAAAGTTTC
>JAQFZG010000912.1:0-25400 GCA_034695465.1 Entomobrya nicoleti | reverse complement strand
CAATTTTAGAAAATATGCTCCTTGATGAAAATACTGTCAAGAATGATACCGAACAAAAAGTCGATTCAACAAGTTGAGTTAAGTTTTGTCGAATTCTCTCCTTATATGTCTCCTCCATTTTATTACAAAAACGTTTATTCTTACACAAGTACAATGTTTGGGGTTTAAGCAAGTGCAATCTCTTATTACTTGTAAAATAGTGCACAAAAAATGTGAAAATGTAAATTGTAGAGAAAAGATTTGTGTAGTGAATCCTTCAAACAAAGTTTTCATACTGAGCCACAAAAACGAACGGCATCAGTTTAAAATATTTGCCAATGTACAGGACTAATTTTTAACATAAGTGAATAAATTTCATGACGTGAAACACACTTATTTGCGTCAAGCGTTAAGCAAATATAGGCTTGGTCTCGTTCTCAAATTTTTAACGAAAAATTTATGCGTCAGTTTGAAAGTTCAACAACCTTGTGGTTTACTTCAGTTACATTATTGACGTAATTGGTAAATAACCCCATACCAAATAAATGTTGTTCTTTAACTGCGATCAAAAAAATGTTGTGACGCACGGCAATGCAAGCACAGTTTGATTGATTACCCTATTTAAAAATGTTCAAATTCAACACTTGTTGACACAGTCATAAAAATTTCTTATCTAAAGTTTACACAATTTGATAAAAGTTGAGTGTTTAATGAAATAATTCGTCCAGTAAAGAGTTGATTCATAATATTATACAACTTACCTCTTTTATATTGTTTTATGAATAACAATATTTTAGCTTTCTGACACGGGACAGACAGAATGGGACAAAGTGTTATGCTTTATGCAAAAAGAGACCTTTTACCTTTTATTTGAATAGGTTATGTACTACCATGTGTAAGGGCCACTTTGTACATGTGTGCATGTGAATAAGGCTAGCACTGAACATATTTACTTATTAATTCTAGAAAATTACTGACCCCAAACACACACATATCTAACGAACAAGTCAATTATTCTATTCAAACAAAACAATTTAAAATATTTCGGCGTGGTCTTTTCGATGTAATTGGGCATGCTAAACTTTAAATCTGACAAAAAAATAGTATAGATCCAAACAAAGATCAAGTAATGTAAAGAAAATAACACCTGGAAATGCAGGAGTCACGACCGGTATAACTTACAGCAATATATATTAAAGCTCCAAGCAAGCCAATGAGTCCCATATTGTAGTCGTCTCGTTTTTGAATCCAAAAGGTGTGTTAAAACCACAAAAATAGCTTTTATCCAGGTTAAAAAACTTAGGCCGACGGTTAACAGCAGAAGCGGCCAGTTGACGTACGATTTTGTAAAAATCGTAGTAGGAATTAAATTTAGTAAAAAAATGGTAGTTAGAATCGAAGGTAACAGGATACAGAGGCATATAAGAAAGGAGAGAAATACTGAGAAATACAGGAGCTTAACTGTATAAAATACTCGTTTTTGCAGAGTTGAAAGCATGTTTCAGCTCCGAAACTTGAAAAAAGTATTTAAAAAACAATGCAACTGTGTCAATACTGTCCGGACGTTCTGGAGCCGAACATCCAAAGCACACATCGAAACCCTTTTTTAGGTAATATAACAAAATTTACTATATTTACAAAACAAATTACCAGTCAATCTTGTAGTAAAAATAAAATAATTTGAGAAAATACCAAAAGCAATATACATGGAATTACGAAAAAATACGCAAAAATATACATAAGATGTAAAATAATAACATCAAAGCGCTTGTTTAAATATTGGCGCATATTTTTATTTAAGAAGTACTACACTCAGAGTATTTTTTTTGGAAATAAAAATACATATTAGCCAATTTCTGGATCGATATCATAGAAATAATTATGAATATATAAGCGTCGCCTGCCAGATATCAGGATGTATTTTTAATTAATTCCAACATAGGATAAATGAGCTTTTGGTTTTATAATTTACTAGGGGAAATATGTTGAAAACAAGTCATAACACTCTTTTTGAGACACGTCAGCATAGTCGACTAGTTCAGCTTTCAATAAGCCAATATCCTAACTATTGCCAGTGCAACTGAAAACGCTACAGAAATTTAATCCCGTGCAAAATATTTAAATTGTAGAAATTTGGGAAACGGCTTGTTTCGTAAAGTACATTAGAAACCTAGACAAAAAATTGACACGTTTCTTAATCTAAGTGATGTGTCATAAAACATGTAAACACACCTTGACATATAATTTATCTTTATCAAAATTACAATCCGTTAAAATAGATTCTTTCAAATTGACTCCATACCCCAAAGAATAATTTGTAGTTGCGAATAAAATTATTTTTCAAAGTTATACTTTCATTAAATATTGCTGAAAAACTCTAAAGTAGTTCAAAAGGAAAATTAAAATACGAAGTTTAACAATGTGAAATTGTTGGCGACTTGAAATTTTTTTGAAATATAACTTTGCAATTCGTTCAGATTCAATACAAAATATATATTTTTAAATCAAACAACTTACTTTTTGAATATACGTGGCTCTTCATTGTGCATTTTGTGCTTGTGAAATGGAAACGTCTACTTTTTTTGTAGGACTCAAAATTTTCCTCATAATTCTTCTTGAGCCTAATTTACCCAAAGGAGAAACTAAGACCACAACCAGATTTAATTACACCCTTGAAACAAAATCTGTGCGGTCGATGTCCACAACGGACCCAATTCTAGACCGGATACCCTCAGATGATGATGAAATTCAAACGCAAAAAGGAGCACTAATCGAATATATAAACATTTTTAAATCTACACCATCCCATTCAAAAATTCCTAAAATGATGAAAAACTTGTATTCAACTTTAAAACATTTTATTGAAGACAAATGTCTTATTGTAGTTAACAACTTTGAAGCAGCTGATATTCATCCGTCAATCGAGTTTCCTGTGATTCTTAGACAACTAGAACTTGCTGTGGGTGGAACAAGGTATTTTAACCCAATTGAAAATAAAATTAAATACGAAGCGAATACGATGTGGATCTCAAAAGAATTGGTTCCCAAGCTAAATGGCAATTTTTCCAAGGATTGGTCAACGGACAGTTACGATATGATTTTTCAACGCGGCTGTTCCATTTTAAAAGAAGTTTATCGATTTTGGCCAACAGGTAGTCGAAGGACTGGTTGTGTTAGTCGAGATCCCCCTTACTTTGCTTACTTATCAAGACCATGGCAATGTGAAGTTCAAGTAGATTTATTTCTACCAGACAATCTACTTCAACTTGGAAAACACACCGACATTTTTGCTAGATTAGCCATTTCTCGGCTCAAAGTTCTGCCAAGTTTGAGGCCATCAGTTAACATATTAGTTGATACAAAAACAAGTGTGCAAGAATACAAAGGGGTGTCGTTAGCAGCTTGGACTGCAAGAAGAAACAACAGGTTTTATGAGACTTCCCTTAAAGATTTTATTGTAAATGACGTTCTAGTCACGGCTTATGTGGTCTGCCATGCAAATTTTCGGAAACAAAAATTTGATGTCGAATGCAATATTGCTAAGTTGGACGTAGTTTACCCTTGTCCAGAGCGGGAAAATTTAATTAATGCGTATCCATTGCTACTTGATCACTTATCATTTGACTACATAGCAGTTTTAGAAAGATCTCAAAAATTCGTTGCATTCCCAAATGATATGGCGATCAACAAAGGTTCAAAGTTGACTTTAGCAGAAAATATTGAATATTATCTTGCAAGAGACCACAAGTTAATTCAAATGCCACTAAACGGTCTGAACAAATTAAAATTTTCAGACAAATTGCAAATGCTTGGGTTTGGCTATGCATCAATTTTTGCTAGTTTTGCGGGAAATTTAAGCTTACAAAATTTTACGACTTTTGTAAACCCTGAGTACAGTTATTTTGCATATTATCTTGATAGGCTTATTCTTGTGGGTGATTATCCTGAGCCGTTTAACAGTGCATTTCGAGTGAGAAATGTGTTTGGAGATCTTCACTTTCTCAGCTGTGGCTCTCGTGGAATCGAGCCCTTTCCATTTATCAAGTTTATATCGGTTTTTGATTGGCAGATTTGGTGTTTCTTGTTTGTTTCTATTACTATGTTGTATATTGCGATCATTAACTTGTACAAAGCTAGGACTACACCTTTTTCAAACAGAATTTTAAGCATAGTCAAAGTTTTTCTTGAACAAGGGGACCCGTTTCCCCCAAAATTTCACACAAATATACACATGAGGTTTCTAATAAGTGGAACATTTTTAGCAGGTTTAGTAATCAGCAATGCTTTTAAAAGTGAGAACGTGTATGATATCGTGTTACCCAGGTTGCAAATTTCTTACCATCATATCAACGAGCTCATTGATGACAATTTTACTGTGTACAGTCGAATTTCCTCTTTTGAATATGGAATTGCTGAGCCTCCCTGTCAACCGTGGAGATTTAGGAAAACAATGATTGAACTGTGTCAACGCCGAGGTTTAATTTTATTTGGTCACAATGAACTTTATTATTTTTCTCTTGAAGCGCAAGCGAAAAGGTTGCCAGAATTCGCGAAAGCTCGAACCTATGCCCAAATGCATCCTAAGGCATTTGCCTTAATTAAAGAAGCGTGGGAAAAGTTAGATGGCTTGATAAACTTTAAAATTTTCAGCACTCTTATTGATGAATTATATGCACGTAAAAATGCTTTGGAAAAACTTATTGCTGGAACGCAACAAGAATTAATTGTCAGCGATATAAATAATTGCAGCAAAACAGCGTGGATGTTGCCAAATTATTTGGCACACGTTTTGTATAGATCACTCAGAAATTCCGGGAAACATTCAGATGTAAGTGTTGTTGCCTTTACTAGCCCGGAAGTTGCAATTACATATTTTGGTTCGTATGTGCCATCATCAATAATTCAGCAATATTCTTTTATTCCTCAAACTGGTTTGTTAGAGTGGTGGCCTAAATTTATAAATAGGTCGGACCTTAACATAGCTAATGTGAGATACCCAACGAAGCCAAATATGTCGGGTAACATTCTTGTAATATTTGTGTTTCTTGCTGGTGGTATCGCAATTGCAATGACTTGCTTAATTTTAGAGATGTGGAGAAATGTGTTAAGTTTTGTTCAAATTTGTTTTGTCAGCGTTAAATTCTTCTTTGCCACTTTAAAAAAATTGTTATTTTAGCAAGTTACTGATAGATCACTAAGTGTTTTAATTTAAATAACGGCACAAATCTGACAAAACAATATAGTATGGAACGAAACAAAGGTAAAGCGATGGAAAGTAAATAATCATTGGAAATGGAGGAGTTACAACAGATATGCCTAACATTAATATATCAAATTTGGTATTGGCTGGCCTTGATATTGTGAAATTTTCTAAAAATGAATGAATGAATTTAATACCAATAAAATCAGATTTGTTACATAAGAATAACAACTTTGTACTTACTTGTGTCCGAATTCTCACTAAACATAAGTAAAGGGCAAGCCGATCAGTCCCACATTGTAGTTGTTTCGATTTCGAATCAAAAACTATGTTAAAACTACGAAAGCAGCCAGTGCTGGGCTTTGTAAATAATAACTTGTGGTAGTTGGAATCGAAAATAAGAGGATACTGAGGCATAAAGAAATATGAGAGCTTAATAGCATAAAATGCTCGTTTTTGAATAGCTGAAAGCATATTTAAGCTCAGAAAGTCAAAACAAGAGTATTCAAATGAACAATACAATATTTTTACGTTCTGTATCAGCACAATCAAAGCGTAAAATGAAACACTTGTTCAGGCAATGTAACCAAACCAAACATATTTATAAAAATTTACCAATAAATTTTGTATGAAAAATAAATCAATTTCTACAAAACACCAGATGTAATACACGTGTAATTTTTTTAGAATTGCCTGCAGTAATGTAATTCCATGGCAATAGCAATTCACAAGACAAGAATGTTAAAAATTTAAAACTAATATTACAAACATTAAGAATATATAAATTTAAACTAATGATATTTAGGTATCCATGAAGTATTATACATTTTTATATGAGCTTACAGCGTAACATATTGTACAGTGTAGAAAAACGATCGTTTGCTAGGTTAAGAAATTGATGTATTTGACAGTAATATAGTGGCACGAGTTTTTCGGTAAACATGTATGCATACTTTTATAAAATATTAAATTAATTAATTAAATATTATCATTATTTTAGATTTTAGCGTTAAATTAGATTTTGTTATTGTTTCAAATACCTAAAATAACAATATCAAACTGACTGCATTTCTTACAATATCATCACAAATCAGTATTCCCAACTTAGCAGTAGCTAAACCATAAGGTCCAATCGTAACCCCAACATTGTTTGGACAACTTTGAAGAATCTTCTTGTCCATTCGACTTACAAGTCGACGTTTCCAATATGCGGGAAACTGAATAACTTGTTTTCGCGGAATATTTACATACATTGTCATTAATATTGCAATAACATAGCACCAAAATGATAATGCTGGTGAAATGATGTAAATGACAATTGTTAAACTATCATATAGTATTAGCGTCACATAAGTACCAACTGAAGCACCCAGAACTCCAACAGCTATAAGAACAGTTAGAAAATCTGCGAGGAGTAAATTTGCAGTTGTTGTAATTATTTGATACATTCGAAAGCTTTTGTAGCTTTTTGAGAATTTTACGGCTATAGAAATATTTTGAATGGCTATATTTTTTCCAGTAAAAAGTTGCGTATTTTCCAGTGCAACGAATATTACTATAAACGTCGAAGTAAGTAAAGCTCCAGTATGCATGCTTGAAAATCCGTACAGAAATGCAGATAAAAATTTCGCCATAACAGTTGTTCCAAAGACAAGTTGTATTGGTTCCCAATCAATTAAAAAAGGTGTGAACATAAATGCAAAAGAAACTGTGAGAACCGCTGCGTACAGTGAATATACTATCATTTCTTGTAAGGCAAGCTTGCCAATTTTAAAAGTAGATTTGTATTTAATTCCATTTCCCAGCTTGCAAACCTCCGAAATGTAGCCTCTGCAAATTTGATGTTTTGTCAGTATTAAAAAACTTGATGCGTTAACAATTGCAACAATAGAGGAAAAGATTGCAGAAAATGTGATTTGGTCAAGATATTTGTGAGTTTTCCAAGAATAAAACAGGTATACAAGGTGGACGAGATATATTGGTTGAAAAAATGCAAATATTGCGATGGCAAAGAACAATAAAGCTTGTCTAGGGGAAGTCGCACAGTAGTTTGGGTTTTGTACTAAACAGTTATTGTGTGTGTCAAATAAATATGGAATGTTGATATAGTTTTGAAAAAAAGTGTGAACTTGAAATGATGCTGTTGTAAACGACATGTTAGACGTAAAATGGTTTCCAAAGTTTAAAATCTTTTTATTTCAGCGTTACGGTAAAAACAACACGAATGCAGTTAGCCTCGTTAGCACTGATTTTAAATAAATCAGGTTTTGGAGGCTGAACAAAATGTCGAACACGAACAAACTTGAATTTTCAAAACAATACTTCAATTTCATGGTCATTTTAAATTGTGATAGCCTTCTAAAATAATTCGAAATCAACTACTTCAAAACAAGTTTATAATTTAAATGGCTTTGAACAATGTTTACATAACCAAATATATGTATTTATTGATTGTGGGGTATTGTCAAATTATCAGTAAGTTGCCTATATATATTATGTTGGAAAATATACATGAATCTAAATTAACCCATAATATAATGATTCGTTAAATTTTATGGTTTAATTATAGGCGAAATAATAAATACCCATTTATGCCGCTAAAACAATATTATCAAACTAAGTTCATTTCCTAAAGTATCATCACATACAACTATTCCTAACTTAGCTGTAGCCATGCCATATGGTCCAATCGTAGTCCCAACATTGTGAGGACAACTATGCACAATCTTTCTGTCAATCCGGTTCACAAGCCGACTTTTCCAAATGACACAAAATTGAATACAACATTTTGCTGGAATATTTGCATACATTGTCATTAGGATTGCTATCACATAGCAACAAAATGATAACGCTGGTGAAATAATTTAAACGACAATTGTCAATCTTGTATATAATCTTAGCGTTACGTAAGTACCCACGGAAGCCGCAACCACCCCCATGGCAAGTGAGTATATTAAATTTGCAATTGTATAAAGCACTTCATTCATTCGAAAGCTCTTGAGGCATTGTGAAAATTTTGTGAAAGCAGACTTTTTTCGAATTTCAAAATTTCTTCTGGTAAATAGTTGAGCATTTCCTAACGTTGTAAATATTAACAGCAACGTGGATACAAATAAAGTACTTGTATAACTAAAGGAAAATCCGTATAAAAAGACAGATAATATCTTGACCATAAAGCCTGATCCTAAGATAAGTTGTATTGGTTCCCAATCGACTAAAAATGGTGCAAATAAAAATGCAAAGGAAATTGTAAGAATCGCCGTATATAGTGAATCAATCATAATTTCTTGAATTGCAAGTTTGCCGATTTTGAACTTTGAGGTATATTTAGTCCCACTTCCAATCCTGCATATCTCAGAAACAAAGCATCGGCTGTATTGATGTTTTTGGTGATTATGAAATAGTTGGATGCGTTTACAATGGTAACAATGGAGGCAAACATTGAAGAAAATGTAACCTGGTCAAGTTGCCCTTTTCGAGTTTTCCAAGAATGAAATAGACAACCAATATGGATCAGATAGATTAGTTGAAAAGTTGCAAGTATAAGAATTGCCGAGACAAGTAAAACTTGTCTTGTAGATTTCTTTGAATATTTAGGATTTCCAACTAAAGAGTTTTGTTTGGTGTCAAGTAAATATGGCGTATTGACAAACTTTTGAAAAAATGAGTAAACTCGAAACGATGCCTTTGTAAACGACATGATAAAGACGAAATCAGTTGACAGAATTTTTAAATCTCTTTATAACAAGTTAAGTCAAAGTAACTAAAACTATGCAGAGTAAACAAATAACAAAAAGAATCATGTCGACTTAAAAGTAGTTAGTTTTTTGCAAGGCCAAACTATTATTTGAGATTGTTGAAACCTTCAAAAAGTACGTTTAAATGCGCTTACGTCGACCATTTTGAAATTGCACTAGTTTTTCCTAATTGGAATACCCTTGCTTAAAATAAACCTTGTTCTATAATTTTTCGAACATGAATTAGATAAGTATCAAGGATTTGAAAAAGAGCATACGTATACGTTTCTACGTGCATGCTTATAAAAACTAGTACTAAATATCTTTTTAAATATAGAAACCCAAATTTTATTGTAATGTTAAAACTCGTTAACATTTACGCTATTTAAATTTAATGCTTGAGTAACAGTGTATGTTTCTTGATCGGATCAGGAAAATATGCCATTATAACTGGTAGCTTTTTTCCATGTTTGCTATAACATGCGAGAGAAAAGTGCTTAAGAATTCTAGGTTAATTTGTTGTTACTAAACTTTCAATATAAAAACGGCTATCATTAGACGCAAATTGTATGACATATGAAATGTATTGATATAAAAGTTTAAAATGGCGACGACATTTTCGACTATTAGATGTTTTGGCATAGTTAATTCAACAAAACAATCAACCAGTCGACTGAACTATTTCGACACCATACTCAAAAATCCCGATCCCGCTGTACTTTGATATTTTTGCTTACTGCAAATAACGTGACCACCTGAATGATTTTTTATCTGATTGGCGAATCAGGTGATCACGTGATTTCCAGTCAGCAAAAAAATACGAAAGGGCAGCTGGATCGAGATTTTTGGGTATGGTGTCGAAATAATTTGAAGTTTACCAAATATTAGTTGAAGTTCTGACACATTATTGCCTCTGGCTTAATCAATATAAAATGTTACAAAAAAAATCATAACAATATTTCATTTAATACTCTAAAATAATACATTTGTGATTTTTCTTTGGGGCTTTTTACACAAAAAATATTTCAGCATCCCTTTTCTCCACAAAATTACATTTCCATGCATTAGTAACCAACCATACTCATTCATAACCATTAAAACAATAAGATCAAACTGATTGCATTTCTAACAATATCATCACAAATAAGTATTCCCAATTTTGCAGTAGCTACACCATAAGGTCCAACCATATATCCAACATTTGTTGGACAACTTTTAAGAATCCTTTTGTCCACTCGATTAATAAGTCGACGTTTCCAAATTGCATAAAATCTAATACCATGTTTTCTTGGGATATTTGCATACATTGTCATCAGTATGGCTATAACATAGCACCAGAAGGATAATGCTGGTGAAATTATGTAAACAACAAATGTTAATCTATCATATAAAATTAGTGTTACGTAAGTACCAAATGAAGCTCCTACAACTCCGACAGCAATAAGGACGACCAGAAAATCTGATCAAATTGTGTTGGGTTGAAACTATCTGATACATTCTAAAGCATTTGTAACACTTTGAAAACTTGTGAAAAACAGAACCAACCACGTTTTCCGCATTTAAATTGGTGCCGGTAAAAAGCAAAGTATTTTCGAGCGCCGTAAATATTATCATAAACGTTGAAGTGAGTAAAGCTCCGGTATGCAGACTAGAAAATCCGTAAAGAAAAGCAGATAAAACTTTGATCCTAATGGTTGTTCCAAAGACAAGTTGTATTGGTTCCCAATCAATTAGAAATGGTATGAAAATCAATGCAAAAGACACTGTTAGAACTGCTGCATACAGTGAATATATCATAACTTCCTGTAGGGCAACCTTGCCAATTTTTAAAGTTGACGTGAAGTTGATTCCATTTCCAAGCTGGCAGATCTCAGAAACGTAGCATCGGCAAGTTTTATGTTTTGTGACTATTACATAAGTTGATGCGTTTACAATTCCAACTATCGAGGCAAATATTGCAGAAAATGTCACTTGGTTTAGATTTTTTTCAGTTTCCCAAGAATAAAATAGATATGCAAGATGAATTATATAGATTGGTTGAAAAAGTGCATATGTTACGATTGCGGAGAAGAAGAAAACTTGTCGGGTTGATTTCACGGAATATTTCTGATTTTCAACTAAACAGTTTTGACTGATGTCAAATGAATATGGGGTATTGATAAACCTTTGAAAAAACGAGTGAACTCGAAAGGATGCTTTTGTAAACGACATTGTCAACTTAATGGTAGTGAAAAACTCCACAAAATATATTTTGAAAAGGTTTCTGGAACAAGTTGAGCCACGGTTCTCAAATAAAAAATGTTATAACGGACTGCAGTTATGTGAACTTGTTTTTAGAGAAATTAGCCAATGTTAAATAACTGCCAATATATAAGTAAGAGCTAACCTTGTGTTCGTTATTAGTAAAAGTTGCACTAGCCTTCCAAAAAACCTGGAAAATAAGTTAAGTTTAAGCAAAACTCGATTGTTCTAATAATATATTAGCCTTGCTTAGCATAACCTTTAAATTTTCGTCAAAATCAATAAAAACCTAGAATTTACAAACTAAATGACTTAACCTGTATTTTTGCCATCATCGATAAATCATTAAAAGGAATTGTTGGGAATATTGTCGTCGTCTATTTCTAAAGTAAACGTAGTAGTTACAAACGTCGAAACACGTTTTAGATCATTTTAGAGTGTACACTTAAATTGTGTATTAAATATTTAGACAGTATAAAAATGATATATAATATATAACTAGAAGACATATTATATATTCGACCATAAAATATAACTTTTCAATAATTAAAATTCCTTTACAAATGCCAATCAAACTATGTCCACAGTTGTAGTAAACCATGTAATTACCGCTATATTTATGTCTGCGAACTTCTAATAACAAACAAAAGTTGTGTTTATTAATAAACAAGTTCTCGCTGCAATTAAATATTTCCAGAGAAGGTAAAAATGTTATTCGACGTTTCCTGATTGAAGTCTATTTAATTGTTATTAAGCATATGCTATGCTATAATATTATTCGTAAACCAAAAACATTAAACCATATGTTTGCCAGCCATTTATATGCTTTCTGGCTAGCTAAATTCCATGTAATAATGGTGTTTTTACTGTTCATGCATCTGATAATGATAACGCAATGAGTTCAGTTTTGCCAGTATATGACCCATAAAGCAACAAAACAAAAATAACAAAGGAAAAATAAATACAAGTCTGCGTCCAGTTAGTCTATATTTTGTTGGTGTTATCACATTTCTTATCATGTTACAAACAAACCCTTGTATTTACAACCTAATATTAGTTAGGTATAGTTAACACAAATAGAGTTTTATTGGTTTTTACCCCAAAATACTTTGTTAAATTTGAAAAATATATTAAGTGTAATTTTTAACCCACAAGAAAATAAATAAATAATCATCATGATGTTATAAATATTTACAGAAATACATTTTAGCATAAAAATATTATTCAATATTATATAAAAGATTCACTTAACTATTTACAAACACCTTTCTGATTATCATTAAAACTACACCGTATAAATAATAGCATATATTTATCCAGCTAATAAACAAATTAACTCTTCAATATATTAAAAATGCCCTTGTTACAAAATAAAATTGTATAATTTTTAGCAGTTGCTAACAAAATAACATTACAAAATATTTTTATTCTCAAAAAAATAATATTTAGATTGGATTTATTTTTAGTTTGTATTTATTTAAAAGATAAGTTATCAACCACAAGAAAACCGTTTTAATAACTAAGCGCAATTAAAAAACCTATTCATCAATTTGAATTGTAAGTTTAAGTTTCTAAATCGAGTAAACCATGTTACCTTAAAAGTTGCTTTGTGTTTTCCTGAATATGCAAGTAATTCTCTGCTAATTGTAATCGAGTCTGGCCCCTACCAATTTCTAAAATCAAAACAGAAATGAATCCGCTCGATATTAGAATTTCTACAATATGATGAAAAGCTTTGCCTGAAACGGTTTTTTCAAATAAATGGTGCAGAACTGTATTCTATTATTATCTCGAATGGCTGGATCTGTTTTACTTGTTATTAACATTTCGAGACAACACATTTTTAAACTAGTCAAGTCATCACTTTCATAAAGTAATTTGAAATCCTTTCTCCGAACTAATGTCCATAATGGCGTTTCATTTTTTAAATTTTGAGCATTGACATTACAACCTTTACTAATAAGTTCGTGGACAACTTGGAAATTGATATGTCTCCATGACCACTTTGCTAAAGCTAACCTAACGTAACTTATTCGTGGAGCTATAGAACACAAAGTATAAGAATTGGATTTTTTTAACATTGCTTTTGAGACCTTATGAAGTCGACTATATATGTAATCGACTAATTATGCATTCGACTAAATACACAGTCGACTCACTATACATTCAACTAAAGTCGACTATTTTTGTAGGGTCGACTAAGTACACGTTCGACTACTAAAATCAAGTCGACTAAAAAAAATCGCCTATATATTTTCGACACTGTATAGTGGCGACCAAGAACATTTCCACTATATTATTGCCTCCCCTTTTATAAAAAGTTTGCACCACTTTTACACGGTGACTTTTAATTACCAAATAAAACATTTTATGAAAATCTGCAACACCCCAAATTCCTTGAGAAAACATTTGACTTGATCCAAATATAATGGCATCTATAAACTGTTTTGGTTTTTATACAAAGTATTAAGTTAAATCAACTCAATAATGTTAGACTATTCAAAATTTCGCATGATTATATATATTTCTTTAAATACAACGTCTTAAACACATCTTCAAATGCTAAACATGCTGTTAGTAAATCTTTATCATTTTAAAAACTCTAGTAACTATTTTAACATGTAAAAGTCGTTATTAATTTTTTGAAGTAGCAGTAATATTAAGAAATCCGCCAGCTATCTTACCCATTTTGAACTAGTTGTATACCACTAAAAAGTATTTTTGGATTACTAATATAGATTTGAGAAAATAAGCTTTTGTTTCTACTTTTATTTTATAAAATTAAGTTTAACCTAAAATAAATACATAGAAACTGTAATATGAATTTAATTTTACTCCGCTGGCATAACGTTTAAATATTTTATAACCATTGAATACTTTCTAAATTTACAAAAAAAAAATTAAAATAATACTTCCAACATTAGAGTTGAATCAATAAAAATTCAGTTCAGTACTTTATTAGTCCTAAAAGATAGGTAAAATTCGCTGAGCATTCATAACTCTAAAGCTGTTTTTTTACCATATTAATAAATTTTTGTTTAACTTGCAACCAACTTTGTAAAAAAAACTGTAAGGCTAAATACGTTTTCAATTGTAAACCAATCATGGTTTTCAAAATGAATACAATTGCTACCCCGCTTGTTGAAAAAGCTATAACAATGCATGAATCTGTATTTCGATACATTTACCCGTATCCACTGACTATACAGGTAAAACAAGGTCTAGTTTTTATGAAAATTACGACCTTACGAAAACTTAAATACATTCCCTTTTTGATATCTCTTCTTCTCGTAACATTTGCATTTGGGGCCGGATCATGTCTCTTTTTACCAATTTACAAATGGTTTCACAGACAGTTTACATTAAATATTGTCGGAATAGTTATATGTGTACTACTGGGTTCATGTGCTTTAACCGAGTGTGCAACATATTTAGTGTATTGCCAAGCAAATGAATTCATGATTGTTTTGAATGAGTTATTCGCTATTGAAAGAAATTGTAAGTATATCAGCTTATCCATGAAAACCATTACAAACACCTAATTTTGTTATACATATTGGAATATTTTTTTTTATAAATATTTGGAAAATTTTCAGATTGCAAACTTCAAAACGAAAAGTCCATAGATTACATTGGTATTTTTCTAATTGGATTAAACTTGACCATTCTCGCAACCGGGTCAATTTTTCCTCTAATAGGCGCGATAGCTGAGCTGGATCCCTTTTATTTTGTTTTTGAACTAATTCTACCGTCTCCGTATGAGCGAAGTATTGCTATGATTGTGACTAGCTTCTTGGTTAGGTTAGTTTTGGGGCAGGTCTGTGTTTTGGAATTTGTACGGTTCTCTTTCATTTTATTATTTGTATTTATGAGCATAACATATACAATAGCAGCATGCTTAAAAAATATTACGACAAAATTTCAAGTAGCTGACAAGACTGTGTTTCATTTGTATACTCAAATTAGGATTGTCTTAAAAACTACCGACTTTTTTCTACGTCACATAGTGGTTTTCTTTATGATTTGTGTCCAAGTTCTTATCACGACAGCAGCATGGCTGGTGCTTAAATGTTGGCATATACTGCCGCCAGCAATATTAGTCGTTGATGTTCTCATAGTTGTTGTATGTTTTGTAGCCGCATTCTTACTTTTGCCACGATTAGCCGAAATTGGTGATATTAGTGAAAAATTTGTACTCAGCAAAGTAGCAACCGTTCACACTTTTAATAGATCGAATAGAAAGTACTACGACTTTCTGAAATGGAAGTCCCAGCAAAGGTTGCCAATAAGATTTGGTGTGCAATTCACTTTGAGTCAACCAACTTTAATCAACTACTTTAGTGGTATAATGGAAAGTATAACAAATGCCATTTTATTAATTAATCCCTAAATTTGTTATTAATTCCCAGGGAAATATATTCACTTACTATATTATCAAACGAATAAACTTATGGAAAAAAGATTGAATGTCGCGAGATGGCTTGTTTAAGTGTACAGAAGAAAAAAACCCTTTTTAACGACTTTATAAAATTGTATAATGCTACGAATAGTATAAGTATAAAACGAAGGCGAATACTTTGATATAAAACCAAAGTCCATTTTACTTTCGAGTATGACAAATTGGCTCAGTGGAATTTTGGCTTTTCCGCACGTTGCAAGAAGTTTCCGTTTGTTTTTGCCGAAACAAGATAGATAAGAGGTTCCTTTCTATTCCACTGAACAAACCGAAGTCGTTGTCAAGTTCGTTGCTACATTCGAAATGAAACATCGTGTTTGTAAATTCCAGGTTATGTAGTAACTTAGTGGTGTAGGAGTTGTTTCGCAGAATAGATCCTCTTGAACAGGAAACTTTCCATTAATTATGTCTACTTATTTGTCGAAATCAATACTATTTAACTGATTGGTCAATTCTTTTGCCTCCAACCCCAAATTTTGTTTTAAGCCAGTTGTAATCCTCAACTTTATTCGCCGATGAAGATCGTCCCACATGAGGTTATCTTTAGCAACTGTAAAAGCTGATGTAGGATCGGGCAATAACGAAAAGTCGTTATTACATATTTTATAACGTTAGTTATAACATATTATGTGTTAGATGCGTCCTTAATACAGCAACACGTAGGCTACACACCTCCAAGCTGCATAGCACCAATTAATTTAATATTTCTCAGTTTATTTCAAAAAGCTACTAAAAAATCTGCATGAGTTTAGATCTGGAGTAAACAACTTATTACAGTAGTTCAATTATAACTAGGATTTTTGGAGATTTCATAAAATTATTGGCTTTTCTTTGCCTAAAATGTTTGAAGAGACATCATCAAATATTTTAAATGTCTATTTTTCCTTTTTCATTCCATGCTACAGTTGGTGCTTTTTCAAATAAACTTTTTAATAAAAGCCCTTAATAAATTACAACAGCTTATTCATTTGTGAGTATTTCATTGATAGTAACGAAAGATCAGCCCCAATTGTAAGTTTGAATTGATAGTTAGGAAATCACTAGTAACCGATATTTATTATTTGACTCACGGTGTAAGTCACATAATCGAGCCACTACAATAGGTCAGATTTACTAGTAGCAACTGAATGCTGCCAAAAACTTTTATACGAAAGAGCTTACGGCAAAATAAAAGTCGTGCATGTCGAAAAATCTTTGTCGAAATTTAGTTTTGATATCACTTTAGGTAAGTTAACATATATTTGGAAGTTTTTCTTGTCATAACTTTTTAAATATTTATATAGATTGTATGGGTAATCCGGCTTCTTAAATTAGGTGGCTCAAAAGCTTATGTGGCTTAACTGTATTGTCATCCAATAATGATCAGTAGAGTAAATTAGTTTTCCATTTCGAAATTACTAATATTCGAAATAAGGTTTGAATGGTCCACATCAACATCACAGACTATAAAACATTAGTCAAACTTCTCCCAAGTTGTATCCCTATTCGAATTCTCTAACTAGAATAAAGTACAATAATTGTATGGAACAATTCTGAAATTCCTCTAAATTATTTGCAGTATTTTTCCATAAATCGATATGGTGATTGCAAAAATGAGATATATGATAAAAACCGTCCTAACTGGACAAAGGTCTTATGCTCCTTCAAATATGGCCTAACAATATATGCATAGAAAATCAGTCGATAGCGTTTTTTCTTCAAACTAAAGCCCAATTTGGTAGTATAAAGAAACTTAATAAGTGATAACATCGGTAATAACTTTGCTTTTAAAATGTCATTCTGTTGGTACCATACATTAGATGGTAGGGGAAAACCGTGAATTTTGAGCATTGGTATAGTTTTACTTTTCAAAATACTTTTATAGAGCTTTCATAATTCCATTAGGCAATATCATTAAGTATTCATTTTGCAAAAAGGCATGCTTTTAAGGTGACCCTAACAGCCTATTTTTTCTCGTCTCATTTCAGGCAAATATAGTTTAATTAAAGATTACTCATTAGAAGGTGGACGATAGCTATTATAAAATCAAGTAAATGAGCTGCCCACACCGTACAATTTTTTTTTGGCTTTAACCCGCAAACCTTTTCTGAAGGTTTAAATTATTAATACCTTAAACTTGAGCTGGAAACAATAAAATACGCTTAACAAAAGGCTCTGAATAATTTACTGCTTTGATCCAACCGCGAGCTAAGAATTTATGGCTATGATTATAACCTTGGATGAAACAACTTTAGTCGTTTGCAAGGGCTTTAGCAGCCATAAAGTCAAAATGTTACTTCCGTCCTCATTTTTAAATAAGAAAGGTCTATTCGCCCTATTACTACGTGTCCATAAAATCTTCGACATTTGGAACATTTTACCTTATCAGTACTCGAAAAAACTGCAAAAATTCCAAGTCAAATCTCCCAAAACCATAAAACACATGCGGGTAAAATTTGCACTTGCAATTTCATTTACCATATTCAGTTTGCTACAAACCTTACACATCAAGAGCGCTTTAGCCCTTCCCCATTACTTGCAATGCTGGTTCTACATTTTATTTGCAATGTGCGGTTGCTACACAATTTACGACCAGTTGACAAATTGTCACGATATTGTTGCCGTACTAAACGGGATGCTCCTGTTTGAAAGAAACCATCAACAAGGTAATATATATATATATATATATATATACATATTTATAGACTAACAAAAATCTTGCATGTTACCCAAAAGAAAACTTAAGACCGGAAAACGCCAGCTTTCGAAACCGTTTAACCAGGCCTCTTATAAAGATCGTGACGTTCAATACCTTCATAATTCCTTGGCTTGGTCAGCTCTCGTTTTTCAAACAACCTTGTGTACCAATTCAACCTGGATTCTTTCTGATTGACCGATGCAACAATTGGAACAATTTAAACGCCACTCCTCACTTTATACCTGAAACCTCGCCATTCTATGTCCACTCCTTACCCATTCCATCTATCCTGACTATGTCCATTCTTGGCATGTATACCTTGTTTTCTCGAGCTTACATGGTGAACAACTTAACTGCTCAGATGGTAATTGGCCTTGTCATTAATTCATTTTGCTTACATTCATACATTAAATTCGCAAAGCAGGCATCCACCAAGCTATCAATTCCTGTTTCCCAACAATTCAACCTGGGCTGCAAGTATTATAATCAACTCCAAGTTTTTGTAAAAAACTATAACACCGTTTTCATGCGGAACACAGTTTGCATTTTAATCTTCATCATTGGCGAGGCAATTCTCAGCTTGTATGCTTGTATCAGCTTTGGAAAGTTTTTACCTTTAGAACGGCGACTAATATTTGGACTCACTGCAAATGGTTCGATTTGCTTTGTAATGATCATGCTTGATATACTGGCTAATATTTATGAAGAGTCCAACGGATACTTGGAGTACCTTCACAACAACTATCAAAATGAGCTGCTGATGAACAAGTCAAATAAGAGGGTTTTAAGAAGTTTTGCTTCCTTGAAAATTTCTTTGGGAAGTGGAAACTTTGTTGAAGCTAGTACACCCCCAGCATGTCAGCAACTTATTATTGAGCAAACTGTCGATTTGATACTTTTGAACTAACTCACAATTAGTTGAGAGTTTCTCAAAACCTTGATGGTCTCAAATGAGTAGACAATGCAGAAATTTGCAGTATTTAGATTGAATTGATTAGCCCTGCTTTATAATTCCGTAAGGCGTTAGCATTAATCTATAATTCCGGGGAAGAGACTTGTCTGCAAAGTGACAATAACAGTGGATATTTTCCCTCGTCTCACATCATTTATCAGACCCGCTTCTACTCAAGCAATACGGTAAGATCTTATGAGCTACATATACACTCGGGGTACCGGGAACTTGAACTTTTATTAGTTTTTTCGCTCTGCTTTAATATTTTATTAGACCACAAAACTCAATCGGGGACATTATTTTAACTTCGCAATACTCCCAAAATCATGATTTTAAATGCTTGTTTGCCTGACAGGCATTTTGTCCGAGCTTTGTTCTTATAAGTTTAGAAATGCGTTAGTATTCCAAAATAATTTTGAAGCTAATAAACTCCCAAAAAGAAAGTTATGCACACAACCCATAAACAGCAGTAGAATGATTTTAAATGTAATCAGCTAAAATTAGTGAACGTGATAAAAACTTTAAGGATAAAATTGCATTTAAGAATAGAAATATTTTTTAGATATAATATAGCAATTATCTCCAACGTACCAAATAAAATTTGTATGGTAACATGGTATGAAAACATGATACTTACAAGTATTTAACGGTTCAATCAAAACAAGTACAAATGCATTAGAGCAAACACGTAAACTTCTAAGCAAATTCTGATTAGTTTTAAGTGGTCAATTCTTAAGTTATTTTGTTATCAATCACAGAATTCAAAAACACAGTAAATATTTTTTTCTTCATAAAAACACGAAAATAAAATATATTAAAATATCTCCACATGATACAATAACCATTGCTTTTTTATAATCGTTTCTGTAAATATGTGTTTTATCCGTTGCAACGTTGTGGCAATCTTACTAGCACCAATACACATAGTGTTCACAACCACCATTTTTATAATTTATACACACCAGCTATTAAGCTCAGTCTCGAAAGTTCTTTTTGATCCCTGTTTTGAACGTGTAGCAAGAACAACCATTGTAAAGATATGTGCAATGTGTATGCCGTGGTAGGGATATAGCTGATTCACGATACACAGATTTCGATGTGGAGTCAGAGGTAATCCAATATTTGGGTATATGATTAATATCACGACCCATATTATTCAGACCATCTCTTCAGAGACAGCCTAGATTATTACTGTATTTAAAAATTGAACCTTTGTCAAGTAAATTGATTCCAAAATCTTAGCTCATTTTAGGCTAGGTTTTAGCTTTTAAATGATGTATTGTGCTGTGTTGCTGCTTTAGCGCAGTCTGAAATGAAATCAAATAATTACACTGTGATTTTAAAATGCATATCGATCTACAGTTTACTCATGCTTACACACTAATGTAAAGTAATCATGTTTTATATTAATGTAACCAAATTACAACAGCCATAATATCTCGGATTTGTTATGATTGTCAATTTGCAGTCAAGGAATAAACATTATGTATGCATTAGATGTACATCTGGACAAATGTTCTGCAATCAAAAAACCTCATGACAACAATTGTTATTTGAGCAACAGCACACTATACTGACCATTTGTCCAAACGAACTTTGGTTTCATGGTTTGAAGCTCTTACATTAGGGTGGTTTGAAAACTTAAGCCAGAATTATTGGTTTATCATCCTTCAAAGCTCCTTGATTAGTAATTTACTTCAAGGGATTGCAGAAGGGCCTACAATAAACTCAACTCAGGTTTTTGGTGGACATGAGTCAAATCATATTAATTCAGTGGGTATTTTTGGAATTGGCGTGGCCTACTTTAAATATAATCATTATTTTTATTATCAGTTTACGAAAAATAAGCCAACAACTTAATACAATAATAAGATTTCTAGACTATATCAACGGTTTTAAGTGGAAGAAATCATAATTTATAAGATAATAAAATTTAATATTTGTTTTTCGTGCTCTATTTGTGCTGGCATATATATTTCAAAAATTATATTTCTATTTCGGTTGCTTGCTGAAAAGCTTAAATCAGTACTTTCAGTACTAATACTGAAAAAAATAAAACTCAGTTGCTCAGCAAACATATGAATCCTAAAATTCAATAGAAATTGGCTAGGTATTATAACTTTTGTATATTAGACGTTTATGAGGAACCAAATATATTTAGAACTTTAGGACGTATGTATATATATTATACACCTAAAGTGTTCATACGGTTATAACTACTTGTATATCGGTTAAAAAAACATTGAATCTATACGATACTTATAAATTCAATTTATAATTTTAATTGGTCTATCTAAAGTTGTTTTTAACCAAAAATTGTACAAAATATTTTCCCAATGGAATCTATTTTTGTCGTTTCTCATTTATTTATGTAATTCTTTTAACTTTTTAATTTTTTAACAGGAGAAACTAGTTTACGTATGTTGCTTGTCTACTGAACAACTATACTTTACTGAATTACAACAAACATTAAATTTCCTTTAGAATTAAAAGTTACTTGCGAAACACAAAACCTATTTAGACTTTCATTGTTCGAAAACTGTAAAGCAAAACATATTTGAATTTGTAAACCAATCATGACTTTCAAAAGAAACAAAATTGCCACCCCGCTTGTTGAAAAAGCATTAAAATTACATCAAGCTACATTTCGACACATGTATCCCTACCCACTGAATATCCAGGTAAATCAAGGTGCAATATATTTAGAAGTTTCGCCCATACGGAAACTTAAATACGTTCCATTTTTGATATCCCTTTTAATTGTGACATTTACGATCGGGGCAGGATCCTGCATCTTTTTACCAATTTACAAGTTATTTCAAAGACAGGCTCAAATACATATTGTGGGAATAGTTATTTGTATATATATGGGTTCATGTGCCTTTGCCGAGTGTGCCACTTATTTAGTGTATTGCAAAGCAAATGAATTCATGATTGTTTTCAATCATTTACTTGCTTTTGAAAGAAAAAGTAAGCGTCTATACTAATCTTTAATAGCACTGGAAGCAGCCAAGTAAATTATGTAAGTTTTTTAAAATGAAATTTCAGAATGCCAACTTCAAGTACAAATATCAATTGACTACATTGGTATTTTTCTAATTGGGCTAAACCTGACCATTCTCTTAACCGGGTCCATTTTGCCAGTAGTGGGGGTGCTAGCTGAACTGGACCCTTTTTATTTTGTTTTTGAACTAGTTTTACCGTCGCCATATGACAGAGGTATTTCTATAATAATGACTAGCCTTTTAATAAGGTTCTTTCTTGGACTGGTCTGCATTTTAGAATTTTTACGGTTTGCTTTCATTTTTACCTTTATATTTTTAAGCATAGCATACTCACTCGAAACATGTTTGACAAATATTACTAGAGAATTGCGAACAACTGAAAACACTACGCATCATTTATATTCTCAGCTGAGAATTTTCTTAAAATCTGCCGACTTTTTTGTTCGTCATGTCTTAGTATTTTCGATAATTTGTGTTCTTGTTCTTATCACCACTACGGCGTGGTTAGTGCTTAAATGTTGGCAGATACTACCTGTTTACATAACATTTACTGCTTGTGTCATAAATTGTGCAGCAGCCGCAGCCGGATTCTTGGTTTTGCCCCGTTTAGCGGGAATCAGTGATACTAGTGAAAAATTTATACTAAGCAAGGTGGCAACTAATCACACTTTTAACAGGTCAAATAGAAAGTACTACCAGTTTTTGAGATGGAAGTCACAGCAAAAGTTGCCAATACGATTTGGTGTGCAGTTCACGTTGAGTCAATCGACTCTAATTAACTACTTTGCTGTCATAATGGAAAGTATAACAAATTCCATTTTATTAATAAATCCATGAAATAAAGTTTACCCCAAATAGTCGTTATAAAAATTTGAATTCCGTTGCTTGGCCAGCTCTCTTTTTCAAACGACCTTGTGTACCAATCCAACCAGGATTCTTTGTTATTGACCGTTGTAACAATTTGAACAATGTTAACATAACTTCTCATTTTATACCTCAAACCTCTGTTTATGACCACTCCTTACCAAGACCATCTATTCTGACTATGTGCATTCTAGGCATGTATAACTTGTTCTCTCGAGCTTACATTTTAAACAGCTTAATTTCTCAGATGTTAATTGGACTTGTCATTAAATCCTTTTGCTTACATTCATACATTGTATTCATAAAGGAGACATCCACCCAGCTGTCAATTTCGGCTTCCAATCAATTCAACCTTGCCTGCAAGTACTACAATCAACTTCAACGTTTTACAAAAAACTATAACAGCTTTTACACTTGGGACACAATTTGCATTTTGATCTCTATCATTGGCGAGGCAATTCTCAGTTTGTATGCTTGCATCAGTTTGGCCAAATATTTGCCGTTATAACGGCGGCTAATTCTTGGATTTACTGCAGTCGGTACAACTTGCTGTGTTATGATCATGTTTGATAAACCGGCTAACATTAATGAAGAGTCAAATGGATACTTGGAGTACCTACACAACAACCTTTGGGAAGGGGAGACTTCGTGGAAGCTAGTACACCCCCAGCATGTAAGCAGCTCATTATTGAGCAAACTGTCGACTTGATACTTTTGAACTAACTCACAATCAGTTGAGAGTTTCTCTGAATCTTGATTATCTCAAATGAGTAGACCATGCCTAATTTTGCAGTGTTTAGATTGAATTGATTAGTCCACAATTTTTGAATCTAGTAAGCCACAAACATTAAAGTTCTTTACACAACATTAGGGATTTAAGCACAATTAGGAATGAAAACAAATGTTAAAGCCATAAAATAGCTATTACATCCAAAGTACCAAATAAAACTTGTATAGTAACGTATTTTCAAGTATTCAACGGTTCTATTAAAACAAATACAAATGTATCAGACCAAACACGTAAACTTCTGATCAAATTATACTTAGTTTGAATTGGTCAATTCAAAATTTATTGTATTATCAATCACAGAATTCGAAAACATAGTAAATGTTCTTTTCTCCAAAAAGAACACGAAATTAAAATATAATCGAATATCTTTACATGCAACAATGCCCATTTTTTAAATCCTTTGGTTTAACCATCATTTTTACAAATTTAGGTTAAGTTTTATACATGGGTAAATTTGTATATATCTCGTTATTTGCAAAATATTATGTCAAAAAACAAAAGCAACAAACTCACATATTACCTTGGGTGGAATTTTGGTATTTTTTGTATTTAAAGATGAGTAATTAACAGCAAACGCATTTAAATACTTAGACGAAGGCTTGAGTAGCCAAACGAAAAGTTTCAAATGGAAGTATGGTTGGATAGTCCTTGTGATTTAATCCTGCTTAGAGTAATTGTTCGCTCGTTCATTCACTTGCTGATGTTAAATGTGTAGGAGTAAATTTACTGTATGGTAAACCATGTGTACGAAAAGTATTACAATGAGCAGAAAGCAAAGGAGAGGAAATGCGGTTGGATGCTTCTACGGATCCTTAAAATATGCTAAATTGAGTGACAGTTTGCATAGGCTATGTCCCATGGTGAACTGCCGCAAAAAAGTTTAGCTTCCATGTAAGCCGGTATTCTTTATACTACGCTGAAAAAGCCGAAAAGGTTCGACCTTTCTGCCTGTGCCTTCCTTTCTAGTATGCACAACGCAACATCTTGTTAAATTATTCGTGTGGCATTTACGCATCAAAACGAGTAACGCTGAGGTAATCACTATAATATGGAAAAGGTATGCGTAGTTAATAAACTCTCCAGATGGTGTTGCTTTCATCAAAAGAAAAAAAAACTAGTAAGAATTACTCAATCAGTACAATAAAACACACATGAGGTAGCTGATTTGGTGACTCCTTTTTAATTGGTTGATTGATTGTGTTGACATTATTCAAACACGGTTTCCCTCTCTCTATGTTTTTATGTATGCATGTCGTTGGCTTCGAAGCACTCTACACTTTTTTTTCTTCGTTTGTTGTGGTTTTGGTGAGCACATGATTGTAGGGAGAAACACATTGCAATACTGTACTGTGTGTTGCTGTATGCTCTATAGGTGTGTGTGGTTTTGCAACAAGCTTACGGTTTACTTTTTCTCTCATTCTATCACTCATTCAAAACCACCGCCACCACTATCTCTCTATGATTTCTTTTGCATGCGTTTACTAATATAATACACTATC
>JAQFZG010000911.1:0-25408 GCA_034695465.1 Entomobrya nicoleti | reverse complement strand
ATGCTTTGTGTAATATTCTTTATTGTAAGCAACAGGAAGAAAGGGCGTATTCTATCCAAAAAATACTGAATCTATAACATTCATAACCGTTTTAATTACAAACAGGATTAATTTATTGATTTGACAAAGGAGCTAATATATATTTTTCTAGTCCACGTATATTTTGAGAGGAAGATATATTGATTTAGCTAGCAGTATGTTAGCATTTGGAACTATTGCTAGGAAATATGTTTAAACTTATACCTGTATTTAAAGGTATAATTTTACTTGTGTAATTTATAGTTATTAATATAATACAAAGAATAGAAAAACATGTTATTGTCAAAAAGCACGTACTATATTGACAACATAATATTTTTCAAGCGGTTTCATTAAAAAAAATATTTAGTTTGTTATTAATTGTTTGTTATATGGTGGGGATATTATTGCTAAGAATTGATAATGATTTGATTTATTTCAATAAGAAATAATGTATTTTGAATCAACTGAAATATTTATGTAAATGACGATTTTTGAACTAAATATATATTCAAAAGCTTATTATGGGAAAATTTATACGGTTGCCAATGGTTTATTTATATGGTGTTTTTTGAGAGCAATAAAATACCTGATCCAACTCAACTTGTATATTCAATATTTGTATTCATCATAATTTTTTAACTTTAATTATGAATTTAACATATTGGTAAATGCTACTTTCACAAATGCAGTTTCAATGAAGATTTATACGATTATGGAACAAATAAAGGGAAAGTTTACACCGAAGCGTTAACTTACCAATCATACTTCAGTATATGTATTCAATCATACCACAAAATGCGATCAGGTTTTCAATATGATCACAGTTCTGATATGCAATGTTTTGATTTTTAAAATATGCATATGTCGTAATAGTAAAGATGTTTCGTTCGTTGTGACAAAGTGACTTTTTATTGAAAAGATTTTCGAGTTAAACCACTACAAAATTAAAACGTTGTTTTTGTAAAATTATAGCTACTTATTAATTGACATTTGTCGGACTTGAATTATTACCTTTGACACAGTTTTCCTAGTTTTATAGTAATTCAGAAGCATTCCCGTTAAACCTTTTATTGTTTCTCGTTTTTCGAAACAAAACACGACACATGCTAATCCCATTAACACTACATAGAATATAAATATTCCCAAAAACAAATTGAAAGAAAGTGCTATCGGTGTATCTTGCAAACTATCTTTTGCTCTGAATAAAGCTTTGGATGTAAACTTTTGCAAATATCCTACTAAACTCATTGACTTATTGGGATTTCGCATTTTGTATTGTCGAAAAAGAGTAACTTGAGAATTCAAATAATTTTTCTCGTCCCAAAAATCCGAAAGTCCTGACTCTTTACTTTGCCATAGAATGTGAAGAATTCTACTATATAAAAAGTTCTTTCGTATTATTAGTGCTTCATATGTCACAAAACGTTCTACCGGTTTACTGTGAACTATCTTTATTTGGTCCGATATCGCAATACTTGGTGCAACTTGTTTTAGTGCTTTTGGTTCATCAAGAATTGCAAACATTTTGCTTCGAAGATTCTTTGTAATTTTCATTATTTCTTCAATGTTGTAATTTAAAGAAGGTTTTGCATTATGAACAAAATGAACGTTTTTCAACAAAACTTTAAAATAAGTAGGAACATGTGAAAGATTCGTAAAAATTGTCTCGTTTATATACCCCGCTAAAGAAGATGTAGTTATCTGATAGGTACTGTTGTAAGACTGAATAGCTGTCCCAGTAGTTAAAACTGACAAATTTTGATTCGACACTTCTTTCAAGGTTTTAGGATACTGGGCTTCAAATTCACCTGATAAAAGTGAATATGATTGGCCATCATACAAACTTGATATAATAAATGATGCAAATGCCCACAAAATCCATAAGAATCTGCACTTGTTTGTTTTAAAAACATTTCGAACTGTGTCGTTGCATTGTCCACAAAATGCTGCCAGTGTCAAGAAAATCCAAGCTGAATGTCCAAGTGGATTTTTCATTTGCGCAGAAGCGTTAATTTTCCTTAAAACTCTCGACACAAAAAGTAAGACAAAACCGAGAGTTAACCAAACGCTTAACTCAAATGGTTGAGTTAAGGCAACTAAACTATTTTGCGGAGGGTTCACTAAGCCAATAATGAGTTCGTACCGTTTGAACTTGAAACCTGGTACTGAAAAATCGAATTTTTGGTTGGAAACTCTCAAGCCTGGAAACGTTTGAACAATGTTAGCATTTAAGATTATATGTTCAAGAAAATCAACTAGTCTAATTCGAATTTCTGATGCTGAATTTATTGTTACATTGAGAAAGGATTTGAGTAAACAAATAAATGAGCTTTGGCTGCGAGAACAGATTAAACTTGTTGTAAAAGTGGTCAGTCTTGCACCATTTAAATCTCTGTGAAGCAGTTTCCAATAAAAAATTAAAGTTGTCGTGTTGTTTATTAATGGTGGAATCTCTACAAAACTGCTAATGCATGAAAAACAAACCAATTCCAACTTTCCGTCCAAATTTAGAAATAACGGTGTTCCCGAAAAATTAACGTTTCTAATATGTTCACTTAGATTGCTTTTAATGTGAGTTGTGTAAACCCTGGAAAAATAAATAATAAATTCTGGGTCTCCGTCGATCGCATTTATCAATTGTTCTGGTAAGATTTCATTGATAAGAACTGTACATTTTAAGTACTTGATTTTTTGGGGTATGTCATTGCCAATAGCAAAATATGTTTTATTTGAAATATTCCAAACCACTTCCGTTTGTATAATATTTGGTGTTTTATTGAAAACTTTCATTTGCAAATTTTGAAGCATTGGAATATTTGCAAGTGTGGTATTGGATATTCTCCATTTAACTAAACAGTTTTCAAATATTGCTAGCTTCCCACTTTGCGATAAAGAATTTCCATTTATCGTTTCAAGTTGTTCCATTAGTACAATATTGGCTATTATGTAACGAATGAGAAATCGAGCCACAAATTGAACCATTTTGAAGTATTTTTGTAACTTAACGTCCCTTGGTAATAATTCAATGTCCTAAAGTTATAAATCATAAAATTTATTCAAATATTTACGATAACTTCAAAGGTTTAAATACTCTATGATAGGATTAAGAATTTCTTCAATATTTGACTGCACAGCCACAAAAGGGTAAAGCCACGGTAGATCACCGAGTTGGAAACTTAGTGGAGCCTATACTTTGTGTTATATATTTAGTTGTGAGCAACCGGATGAAAGGGCGTATCCTATGGAAAAATACTGATTCCATATTATTCAAAACAGTTTTAATTACACACGAGGCTATCAATATTTTATTGATTTATCAAAGGAGCTGGTATTTTTTGTGTAGTTCAATGTTATCATGAGTAGATGATATATTGATTTTACGACTAGTATGTGATGGGATGCGGGAATATTGCTAGAAAATGTTTAAGTATACGTATACTTAAACATATACTTTCACCAAGTAGTATAAGCTAAAGCTAGTACCCTCATAATGTAGACTACTGAAACACATGTTATTGTTGTAATACGACACTATGTTGGGAACATAACATATTTTCACTGATTTTAAACCACAAGGCGTAAATTTGATCAGTTGGCTAGTGTTGGCTTTTTATTTGTTTGGTAGTTTTGCTTAGAACTGTCAATAGATTTATTTATTTCAATACAGACTAGGGTATTTTGGAATGACTGAAAAAGTTGAATGATTATTACCGATGAGTTTCAAAATGTATCTACGAGTGCTTAAGGTATAAGGAAAGTTATTTTTATGACATGTAATGGAACCCATGTTTTGTAGTTTAACAGAATTCTTCCATAAACACATGGCCAAATATAAGCTCAACACATTTAAATATGCACACGAGTTGTAACATAAATATTTAGATGCTTTTAATCGTTTATTTATTTATTACATGTTATTTAAATGAATAGAAAAGAATGAAACTTAAATTAATGGTTAACTTGCTCTACAAAGTTTTCATAATAAAAAATACCCAAAGCATACAAAGCAACGATGAAATCATGCTTGTAAAATGCAGTAAATATTTAGAATTTTTATGATAATAGTAATTTAGATAAATATAATAATTGAATATTTTTTGCATTGGATATTGAAGAACGTTAAATGTATAATGACACAAACCATTAAAAATAATGGACCGAGTATCTCTCATCTCTGACGCAAGCGGAAAAATTGGTAGGTACATTGCGAAAAAACTGTTTTATGACATGCAATACTTCTTGATACTCAGGAAGTCATAAACTTAACTGTAGGTACGAAGACGTTAAAACGGATGACGTGCTGGTTACGTGTATATCATAGATAATAGTCAATATCCGCTATATTGTCCAACACAGCATGTCTCTTACAGAAGGGTGTATTAGAATATTGAATAATTATTTTTAATTGTTTCAAAGGCACAAGTTGGACGTCCCTAATTTCACTAATTGCATTTAAAATAATTTTTTAAACCTTGAGCTTTAAATTTCCACTATTTATCTGTTCGCCATGAAACTGCTAGCATTATTAATCGTAATACTACAACTTCTAGGATCTTACGCTGACGACGGTAATTAAATATATATAAGTACGGCTTTCATGTAAGCCTACACTTTACTAAATATAAGTAAAACATAATTTTTAATCAAACAATTTACCTAAATAACGTATTCTTCAAATCTAACAGAGTGTGAAGCTCTAGCTGACCATCCCCTTGAACTTTTATTTCTCATTGATCGTTCTTCCGCCAAGGTACTCAAGAGCTTACCCAGAATCATCCAAATTGTAGACCAAATAAATAACGAGTACAGAAGGCCTAAATTCGCAATAAGTTTCTATTCCGACTTTCAATGTTCTAACTACTTCAAATACGAAATATGCAGTACATTCCGTTTAGAAGACAATTTACCACATCATACAGACCCGTAAGACTAAATCTGAACATTTTAAACAAATCAATTAGTTATTTTGAAATAATTAAACTAATTATTATAAATAGGGAAGGATGTTACACTTACAATACATCACTAACCAAAGATGTCGCTTTGATCAAAGAAACAGTGGAATTGGGAAATATTGAGCAGCTTCCTAGCGGAAATGATGAATCTGGAGTAGCCGCCCTGATGATGGCAGCTCTAGATAATAATTTGAGATGGACTACTAATGGTAGCACATCCAATGTAGTATTTGTTATTACGGATGCTGCAACAAATTCTGGACCAGTTTGGCCACATAACGTTCCTCCAAAAGGAGATGGTACGGATCGTTGCAAAACGATGGATAATCCAACTGTGGATATGACTGGTGATATTTTGAAAAAGGCAGGGATTTCCCTGTTTCTCTTACTGGCTGATAGTAATGCACCACAAGATACATTTCGGGTATGGAAAGATGTTGTAAATACGATGGGTATAAAGAATGGTAATGCTAAAATTGCTGATAGTAATGAGCGTATTGTGGACAAATTTAATAAGTTTATGAATCAATGCTAGATTATTTTTTATACCAAACTGGTTAGGAGTTGGTTAACCTTTTGTTAAATGTCTTATAAATTTGTATTCTCAAAATTAAAAACTTTAAAAAATATTGATTAAAAACTGATTTAAATGATGAATTCACACTAGCAGTTCTTCATATTTTTAAGTCAATAGTTGCATTTCATTACTTAAACGAGTTAACTTGATATATACTAGGAACTTCTAATAATAAATTTATCATTGTATAAATTTACAAGATACGTACTTGTAAAATCGAGGATTTAAAGATTCAACATGCAGCGTATATATAATTTTTACAAAGCATGTGTAATGTATCAAGCTTATTTTTTGGTGGATAAATATGTTTGCGCGTTTCAAATGTACTTACATTGTACGTATAATAAATGAAGTCTATTTGTACAACATTTCTATCAAACTCCAATACTAGTATAAGAAATAAATCTCCATAACAAAAAACTAGGCAAACAAACAAAACCGCAATACATACAAACTTAGTATAGAAAAATGTGTACTTAAATTGTATTAAAGGAAGGTCTTATCACCGGAAATATAGAGAAAAACACACCGTATACATACATAAATTTGTTATAGTACACTAATATATAACTTTAAAGAAAAATTAGTTCTAGCCTGGCTAAAAAAGAGTTTGGCTACCAAAAGTGCTGTATTAAAATATGCTGATCTACTGCTCGGCTATTTCTCCTTGCACTCATGTACATGGGAAAAAAATATCTCTCAAAAACCAAATAGCTAATAATGTCAATGTCATTGAGTGAACCGAATACCAATACAACACACCTGCCCTGTGTTGGTTTAGAGAAGTACTCAAGTAAGCACAATAAATACCTAAGTGAATACCTGCCCATTGAATGTTGTGGGAAAATCTTCTATGCTCTTACTTATTTTGGTGCAACAGGTGAGTCAAACCAAAAGTAAACATCACAAGAGTATTTGTTGTGTTGTCAGCTGATAAAACATTACAAACGAAATTAATCTGTTAGAAAATTTGAAATCGATTTCGATGTTTTCATAAATTCGTGTTCAGTAAACGTATTTTATGTTCGAATTTTTCTCCAATTAAAATACATACAAAAGTTAAATGAAAAATCCTTTTCATTAAAAAGTGCGTGCGCACTAAAATAAATTCTAGTCAATTTTACACAAATAATGAACTAAAGTGGTTTTAGTGTCAAAATTAAAATGTCACCCAAAAATAAATATAAATGTACAAAGTGTAATAAAATTTTAAGTTCTGGTGCTAATTTAAGAAGGCACTTTGACTCCTTTCACAACAAAACTAACCAAACTCAATATTCCTGTCAACTTTGCCCTAAAACATTTTCCAGCAAAAGTTCAGTAACACGTCATGATTTAACATTTCACCAGGGCCAGCGCCCATACAAATGTAAACTTTGTCCGAAATCTTATGGCTATAGTGATGGTTTAATTCTTCACACAAAATCAGTTCATCAGGGAATCCGACACTCTTGTAAACTTTGTGATAAACAGTTCAATCTAAAGCAATCCTTGAAAATTCATTTAAAATTCAATCACAGTAAAGTCCCACGCATCCATTGTTTTCATTGCGATAAAACATTTAAATCACGTATTTATTTAAACGTCCATATAAACGCTAAGCATGCCACTGGGAAAAACATTAAAAAATATACGTGTAAAATCTGTGACAAGTCGTTTCTAAGACGTAGTTCCCTTTATGAACACATTGTGCGTCACAGCAAAGATAAACCTCATCAGTGTCACTTGTGCCCAAAGTCATTTTACACATTATCTGAAAAACAACAACATGAAATGCAACATAAACCAATTAGCAAAACTTTCAAGTGTAAATTTTGTGAACAGCTGTTTGTTTCCCAATCTGGTAGGTTGGATCACACTAAAAGAGTTCACGAATTCTCTACAGCTGTTTCTTGTGTATTTTGTGACAAGGTGTTTAGCCATCAAATGAATCTTAATGATCATATTTTACGAAAAATTAAGGAAAAACCATTTCAGTGTAATTTATGTTCCATGGAATTTTCTTCGTCGTCACAGAAAAATTCGCATATGAGAACACATACTGGAGAGAAACCATTTAAATGTTTGGTTTGTGATAAGAATTTCCGTTCAAGACCCGATCTGGCCAGTCATGAATATGTGCATAAGAAGAGAAAACCTTACACTTGTATTTTCTGTGAGAAAGGTTTCATAACAAAATCTTTATTATGGGGACATATTTTACACGAAATAAACGAAAAGAATTTTGGTTGTGTTTTATGTCAGAAACAATTTGCGACAAAGATGTTATTAAAGTTGCACATGAGAGTTCATCAGCCTAGGGAGTACAGATGTGGCAAATGTGATGCAGTTTATAAGGGAGGTCAAGCTTTACGAATTCATATGACAAGATTTCATTAAAATAAACTATTGTGTGGTAAGGTATGAATTTAAATACAGCTAATTGAAAACATTACTTTTTTTCTCACTGGCAATATGTTTGTATAAAATTATTCTAAGTAAGGGTATTTTTTATTAGTTTTTATTTAAAAGTATAAAAATTATAAACTCTAGAAACTTTTCTCACAAAATGTTTTAAACCGTGAAAATGATCATTCTTTAAATGCCGTGAGGAGTTCTTGTATTTTAAAAGGTGAATGTAAAAACAGAGTGAATTGAATAGATATAGATTTCTGAGTGTTAATTTGTTTACTAATTTGCTGATTAATTGTTGAATAATTGTGCAAAATATATTTAATTATTGTTAAGATTGCAAGCTTAACCGTATATATGCAAATAAATGAAAAGTAATCTGCCATACAATAACTTTTTAAAGCATAATCAATTTAAAATATTTATTACAAAGACTCAATTGCAAAACTTTTTCATGATTTTAAGATAGGAAGAAAAGTACATATTGTGTTTATTTAATGCATTTATTGAAGTGATCCGGTTACCAATCATGATCATATTTTAGCCCAGTTTACACCGGCCGGTTCTACTGTCATAATAATAAGGCTTCGAACAGGATTTTGTATGCCAAGGGATATTCTAATAACATAAACACGCGTTTGTTTAGAAATCAAAAAACAATTGTAAAATCCTTTACACTAAAGTTTGGTTATAGGATATCTTACCACATTGTGTTTCCACTGGGCGTTCAACTCTATAATATTTTGAAAAGTTCCAAAAATTAAAATAATTAGGGTAAGTTTTCGAAACAACAGAAATCTCATGTTGACCGAATATTTACACTTTACTCTTCTTTAAAAAGGCACAACTATCCAAATTTTTCAAGGAAAATTGAAAACGTTATTTGGCAAATTATATGGATATTTCTATCGAGCCCTCGCTTACTGATTTAAACCAGGTTATGTCGTGTTTCACAAATGATCATACATACTCCGTGAACATTTCATTTAAGTTTGTGGCATACAGGAATTTATTAATTAAATTATATCTTATTAATGCCACAATAGTTTGTAAAGTGAACCAAGCAGGATACCACGATTTTTCTACTTCGTTAAAAAAAATGTAATACTCACAATTAACACAAATATTTTCACTAATGATTAGTTTCATAGTTCATTAGCGAGGTGTCAAAAATGTGAGAATGAAATACGAGTGAATATACAAACAACAGCAATATCATGATTTATGCATGTATCAAAAATATGACTTGTCTGTTGAAAGTTTAGACGTGTATCAGTAACTCTAATCAAAAATGCTAAATTATTAAGACTTTTCAATTGATGAATCACTTTTAAATTGACTGATTACTTTTAATGGAAACTATTGTCTACCATGCTATTCAACAATTAGCAAAAATATGCTATTGAAATAATATCGGTGATTTACATGTACAAACTTCCATAGCAAAGAGAAATTAAAGGAAACTTTGATCTTAAATCGTGGACAGAAATCAAACTCAAATAATCATTACAAGAGTCATAACATCATATGATCACCATTAAAAATATTTTTCCTTGACAGCAGCCTCAGCCTCGAAACTCTGTTTTTACCAAAGATTTCCTAGAATTATTTCACTTAAAAAATCGCTTTGTTCTGTTTGTACATATGTACATGTGTATGTATGTATGTCTAAGCAAAGTATCTAAACATCAACGCGTGACTTGTGCCATTGAATGTACCTACTAGAAATTACATACACAGGGTACTACCCTATCCGCTCTGTAATGATTAGACCAATATACAGGTGAACACTATAAACAGCTTATTTTCGTGGGAAATCTTTCACCTGATTTTGTTTGGGCAACAGGTGAGCCTACCAAAACAATAACAACAAAAATTTGTTTATGTTTTCAGCTGTTAAAAATAATCAAATCAAAACAATTGATAAACAAGGAAAAGAAAACTTCTATATTAATCGTGTTGAGTAATTATGGTCGTGCTAACTTATTCTCCCAACTGAAGGTATATATAAACACTGAAGTCTCAACAGCCATGACCCAAAAATAAATATTTTAAGACTTACATTTACAACCCTTAATTAACTTTACCCAATATTAACACAAACCAACATCAAATATTTATTAGAAATGACACCCAAAAAAGGATTTAAATGCACAATTTTGTCTCCTCTCACAATAAAGCTAATCAAATACGGTATCCGTGTAACCTTTGTCCTCAAACATTTGCATGCAAAACTGGACTTAAAAATCACGTCGTCGCAGTTCATCAACAAAAACGTCAATTTAAATGCACACTTTGTTCTAAATCTTATGGCCGAAGTGGTGACTTGGCTATTCACATAAACTCAGTTCATCAAAAAGTCCGGCATTCCTGTAAAATTTGTAGTAAACTATACATTTCGAAAAGTTCCTTCAAATCACACCTCAAGTTTGTCCATGGGACGTTTCAACCCGTCACTTGCAATCACTGTGAAAAAACATTCCAATCACGTTTTACTCTAAACGTACATGTAAATATTAAGCATTCCACCAATGTTAAAAGATATTCATGTAAAGTCTGTGGCAAGTCGTTTCTAAGAAGAAGTCCATTCTTTAACCATTTTGTTCGTCATGGCAAAGAGCAAACTTACCAGTGTCATTTGTGCCCAGTGTCATTTTATTCCTTACCAGAAAAACGAAGACACGAAAAGATACACAAACCAATCAGCAAAACTATCAAGTGTAAATTTTGTGAACAGCTGTTTGGTTCCAATGCCGGTCGCTGGAAACATGCAAAACGAGTTCACGAGTTTTCAACAGCTGTTTCTTGTGTATTTTGTCACAAAGTTTTGCGTGACCAAAACGATTTCAATGATCATATTTTACGAGAAATTAAGGAAAAACCATTTACTTGTAATTTATGTTCTATGGAATTTTCTTCATCATCACAGAAAAACTCGCACATAAGAACTCATACTAGAGAGAAACCTTTTAAATGTTTGGTTTGCGATAAAAATTTCAGTTCAAGAGCAGACTTAAATTTTCATGAATGGGTGCATAAGAAGGGAAGACCTTACACTTGTGTTTTTTGTGACAAAGGTTTTGTAACAAAACTGATATTTTGGAGACACATTTTACATAAAATTAACGAAAAGAACTTTTCTTGTGGATTTTGTCACAAAAACTTTGCGGCAAAGATGTTACTCAAGTTGCACATGAAAGTTCATCAGCCTAAGGAATACAAATGTGGGAAATGTGATGTCGTTTATAAACGACCCCAATCGCTGCGAATCCACTTGAAAAAAATTCATTCGACTGAAATTGTCTGAAAAGGATAGTGCATTTAATTCAATGCAACCCATTTTCCTTTCTGTAGCATTTAATTCGTTTCAAAAATAATTTACAATGTATTATAAATGTTTCATTTTAAAGTTAAAAGTTATTTTATTTTTTATGTTTTAACAAAAGCTAATTAAAAGGTTCACAATTACTTCCTTAATTTTTACATGTAAAATATTAAAATTGTAAAAAACACCTTGTTTTGTAAATAAATCAATATAAGCATTGGTTTTTGTACGTAAGTTTCCATAAAACTGGAATAAGCATATAAGGTATAGATTTTTTGGATAGCTATGAAAGCACACATTCTAAATCATTCTTATAACATCACATAAAGCTCACAATTGTAATGCATCAAACTCAATCCTCAGTAAGCCTTTATCAGATAGTATTTCCACCTGTACATATGCATGTAAAAATTCTCCATAAGTAATATTTCGTAGATGTGTCATTGTGTGTACGTAAATGACTACACTGTGTACCCTACTCTTTTTGTCCAGTGTAAGTACCTTGCATATGATCAAAGGTGTACTCAGGTGAACACTATAAACCACTTGGTTATGCGGGAAATCTTTCAATTGATTCTCATTCTGCAACAGGTGAGCCAAAACCACAACAACAAATATCAGCATATTTCGTTTCGTCAACTAACTGTTTAAATACTAACTGAATCAATTTATAAACTTATAAATATTTTAACTTATAAAATTTCGTTTAATCGTGTTTAATAATTTTGTTTCTATTTTAAACTTGTTTATCTGCGACTAAATATAAATAACATTTACCAAAACAAAATTTAAGTGGGTGTTTTATCAACAACGCAACAAAATCAACTTGTCTTGACATAAATACGTTTTCTATTGTAAAAAATGTCTTCCCAAAATGAATTTAGGTGCTCCAAATGTAACAAAATATTAAGTTCGGATCGAAATTTAAAAAATCACTTTATCTCATTTCACAACAAAGCGAACCAAATCCGGTATCCGTGCAAACTTTGCCCTCAAACGTTCACACGTCAAAAAGGACTAGAAAAACACGTCCAAATAGTTCACCAAGGCCAACGTCCATTTGGTTGCAAACTTTGTCCCAATTCGTACAGTCGAAGTGAAGGATTACTTCATCACATAAACTCAGTTCATCATCTAGTTCGACATCACTGTAAAATATGTTGTAAAAAATTTACAATGAAGAGTTCCTTAAAATCACATATGAAATTTGTCCATGGAAGTGTCCAGCGAATCAGTTGTGCTCATTGTGAAAAAACATTCAAATACCGATATGCATTAAACTTACATGCAAGGATTAAGCATGTCACAAAAACGAATGCTAAAACTAATCCGTGCAAACTTTGTGGAAAGTCATTTGAAAGACGAAGTTCTCTCCACGCCCATTTGCGTCGTCATGGGAACGAGAAACATTACCAGTGCCATTTGTGCACAAAATGGTTTTGCACATTATTCGAGAAAAAGCGACACGAAGAGCAACATAATCCAACCAGAAAAAGTTTCAAATGTGAAATTTGTGAAAACCTATTTACCTCCAATGACGGTCGGTTGAGTCATAAGAAAAGAGTTCACCAATTTTCTAAAGCTGTTACTTGTATATTTTGTGACAAGGTATTTCTGGACGAAAAAAGTCATAATAATCATGTTTTACGTAAAATTAAAGAGAGACCTTATACGTGTAGTTTGTGTTATAAGGAGTTTTGTAGCGACACAGAGAAAAATTCTCACATGATGAGAATCCATACTGGAGAAAAGCCTTTTAAATGTTCGACCTGTGGTAAACGTTTCCGGTCAACAACGGAACTACACCACCATGACATGCGGAAACATGGAGCGAGTAAACCCTACACTTGTATTTTCTGTGACAAAGAGTTTGTAGCAAAATCTTTACTATGGCGACATATTTTAGACGAAATAAACGAGAAGAATTGTTCTTGCCTACTGTGTGCTAATACCTTTGCGACAAGGACGTTACTAAAGTATCACATGAGAATACATCAGCCTGGAGAATATGCATGAGGCAAATGTGATGTAGTTTAAAAAAATGCTCAATCGCTACGAAATCACATGAAAATAATTCATTGAACTAAAAAAATGTGTATTTATTTTAAAATCATCTACTGAAATATAAAGCACTATTCTAAATATAAGGTAGTTAATAGTAAAATATTTTAAATGATTTTAATATTTGATGTAAATTTAGTAATACATGTAAGCTAGTTTTTGTGGAAAGAGTTGTAAATACTTTACTTGCATCGAAGTACAAAAATGTTTTATCGTTTAATTAATGTTTAAAATATATTTCTAAAAATATTTAAATTTAAATATTTACCCCATTTGCCTGCTAACATTGCCGTATTTATTAGATATATGTTATAGCTTGATTTTAGCTTGTAGAGATTTGTTACAAAATAAATTTATAAATTTATTCACTGGATATTTTTTTGTTTCATTCATTATTCATAAATTTTCATTTATTTGTCAAAAAGTGATTTTCTAGGAAACAAGTTCCATCAAACAACAACAATTATATAAATTTTAACCAATTATAAGCCTAAAGTATGTTAAAATAAAAAATATATATACAATTTACATAAAAAATATTGAAGCTAAGAAAGTCATTTGTCTCTGTTGTAAAGTGTGCTTTTGCAACAGGCTAACATGTGACATTAAAAACTAAAACTGTGAAGCCAGAGTTTATATTGCGTTACATAAATTTAAGTCCAAACATTATTTACAAATTAGCTCAAAAAGTACATTTCCGGGTGTAAAATAAATCATTCAATTGTTGTTAATTTATACCAAGTTAATTTACACGTGTTAATATAATTTATAGCATTAAATCCACTATAACATAACCACGTAACAAATATTGAATTTACCATTTGAAACCTCGACGAAAACACGAGTTATTGATTATAATACTAATATGTAATAAATTTGGACTAAATTGATAGGTTATAAAAACATATTAACCATATGCTAAGCTTAACCCCAAATTAATTAAATTTAAATGATATACCACATGCTAACCCCTATGCCTTGATAAGGTACAATCCACAGAAAGTTTTTGTTAAACATAATCCTCTTCGGACACCAATTCTACTACACAACAACGTTACGTCTTTACATTTTTTTATTAAAGCAATACGAGAGCGTTATTAGTATAGTTTACCATATTGGAATAATAATTGATATGTGCATCCATATCGAACTTTGTATAAACATAATGTATAGCACCAGGCTACTGCGCCTATATTTGCTATCTGCCAAATTGGAGATCAATGACACTTTAAGTCTCCACGCATTGTTAATCGTTTTACTCCTACTATCGCATTTAATTGACAATTTAAGAGACCGACTTAGCACAAAATAACAAGCGATTGACATTAAAACCTACAGTATAAATTTTGAAGTGTATCATGTGTTACCCTTTCAGAATAATGCAGTTATTAAAAGCATGTATTACAAAATCTACTACCATAAGAGATCCATCAATTTGGGCTACCACATTTGATCCAGCTTGATTAATGCATTATCGTACAAATGGAGTGTTTACAGGACGTAGATATATTGGAAACTGTCGTATTTGATTGGATCGGAGTGGAAAGTTTCCGATATTAGTTTTTCAGCAGTAAAGTTACGGCGTATACGTAAAAAATATTAGTGGTGCTCAGATATGTTGCCAAACTTCGAAGAAAGTCAAATTAGCTATTAAAATAGGCCGTAATTGACACCATTTGACGTAAATAACACTTAAATATGGATGTTAATTAGTTTTTATTATCTAAAGTGCCTTATTTGTGTTATTTTTACTGTTTTAAAACATATCGGAGTATCGGATCAGATTATAAATATTTTCTAAATCCGATTCCGATGAAGAATTCCGATATCTGATTCGACTGGGTGCGCCCCAGGTCTGATACGCATATTGGATTGGATCGGATTTGATCGGGAAGTTTCCCGATATTAGTATTGGAACCGAAACAGTAAGCACAAATACATCTTGAGATCTCGAGAACGGACTCGAAGCAGTTCCAATTATTTCAGGATTTTTATTTCGGACATTACAGTCCTTGAGTTTTTTTCAGAATAGAGGAGGCTGAGAGATTTGAAGAATGTATTGTCAAACAAAGCCTGGCTTTATAATGATATCATGAATCTGCCATATAGGGCAACTGACATAAAACCAAACTTATAAATTTTAACATTTTATAAAATCATGCAGATTTTTTTTTCAAATACACTAGAAGAAATTTGAAATTTAGAACGTAAAGTAAGTGCCCCTTAAATAGGGAATTATATACATACATTTTAGGCGAAACATTTCTCTATGCTTATAAACGGCGACTTTCGCCTGTTAATGAGAACACTCGAACGGTACAAAATGTTTAATTAATCGAGATATTTTAAATATGTGCATCACATTTCTTTTTACTGATTGAACATGCACAACGTCCACAAAAGAATACGCTGAAAATAAAACTCGTAGAAACAATTTCTGCAATTTATGTTCGAGTTTTTTTAACACTCGGCAAGAAAACGGGATGTACAAATTCGTATTATATTTTACTATGTATACTATTTATGTTAACCAAAAGACCATATTAGTCCAAGAAGTACCGAATGCAGGAGAATCCATCTCCCATCTTGAAGACAGTTCCCGGAACAAGTAGCTCTAATTATAGTAGTATTTACCCAGACGCCAGCAGTGTTTTGATTTTGCAATTTACCAAAAATTGGTAATGAACAGTGATGATGTGCATTTTGAAATACAATTTAGTTCTTTTTAATTAATTTGCCCAAATGACGAACTTTGGTCTAAAACATGTTGGTCTATTAACAGAACACGGCTTTAATATATTAACCTTCTTTAGTTTCGCTAACAGTTAAGATGTTCTTATTCGTAAATATATGTGTCAGATTTTGTTTTCAACACGTGAAAAACTTAATCGAAAATAAGTTGAAAGTAATCGTATCGCGAAGTATTTTACTTGGTTTAAATAACTTTAAACCAATTAGGTATATATTTTAAAAGTTAAAAAAAAACCACTTTAAAAATAAATTTCTTGACAAATATAGGCTGCCGTGCAAAACCATTGTAAAAACCAATTTAAAAACCAATTCAGATAACAACTTAAGAAGTCTTGCTTGGAATATTTTATATAAAACTAAATTCTGTTTTATATGTAAGAACTTCTCTCTAGTCAGTAATGTGTTTTTACTAAATTTTAACTTCTTAATAGTCTATCAATTGATATTCATTTAATATATTTATAATGAGTTTTTCGAATGTAATTTTAAATCTAAATTAAGCCACTGCAATTTTAAATTTGCTAAAAAAAGTTAAGCCTTTAGTAGCTATTCGGTTGACAAGCTTTTTCAACGTAATCCAGAAAAAAATACTTGTAATATATTATTTTTATCGAACAATATAAAAAACTCGTTTAGTATTCGAAAGTCTAGGTTTCTGAGAAATATTTGAGCTTTTTACAATAACAAAACATTGTTTAAAAAAATCCTAACAGAGCTATTCCGAAATATCTTTAATGTGACTAACTGAACTTTAGTCACATTACTTCAAATTGCACATATAAAAGTCAGCTAGTATTTTTTTACCCATTATTTTGCATTCAGTACATTCGCATAGAAATCATATGGTATAAACTACGTAATTTTCTTGAAAAAGTTATTCACAGAATAAAAATGATTAGCGACAGGTTGTGCCAAATAGTTTACTTATTGATAAACGCTGGTTTCAAACTAGGAGCGTTTCCACTCAAATTTGATCCAAATACTTTTATAATTTCCAACTCCAAGGACCCAACTATTAAAAAGAGAGTAGTTTTTGGTACATCTCTATGTATTTTGTGGCCTTTCCTCTGTGTCTATTTCGCAATAATTGAATATATTTCCGGTGACTTGAATCAACTTATTTTAATGATGTTGTTGACATTATGTAAGATGATTGTAACGACTACTTTGATCATGTTAACTTTGCATGCGAGTGATATGGCTAAGCTCATAAATGGGTCTTTTGAGTATTTACGATACATTGAGCGTAAGTAAAAATTTAAATAAACACTCTAAAATTCATAAATACTTCAGGTTCTTTTGTAAAATAAATCCATTTTTTTATTTCAGAAAAATATATTCCGGGATTCAAAAGAAACCAGGACAAAATGAATTATTATTTTGATTTGGCTGCAATCGGTCCGATACTTTGCTGCTTGTTGGTTTGGTTTTTGGTCACACTATACTGTGTATACGATCCTAGAGGAGCTTTTTTCATTGGACAAGTTATACCTTTGAAATATTATTCTTACATTCCATTTGGCATAATAAGTGTAATTTACCATCTTTACGCATTGCTTTTGTTTCAATTCACTTTAGCTACAACTTCTGTGATGTCAGCAATTTGTCTGTTTTATTTTGTGTTTCTTATTCAAGAACTACAATTCAAGTCTAAGAGAGTTTATAAACTTACAGACGAAGTTAGGGAGCCAAAACATATTTGTTTATTTTACAGGTCTATGCAAATCTATCACGGAAATGCTATGTGTTTATTAGGCCAATACGTGACAATATTTCATATGGTGCTTACAACGTTCTTTTTGTTCGTAAATTCCATTTTTATAAGTTATTGGCATGAGCTGGACTGGTTTATTTTGAGTTTCATTTCAGTGGCATATATTGGCTGTTTTTTATTTTGGATTTTAGTCTTGGAAATTGGTAAGTATTTATGGATACAAGGCAACAAAAATTTTGAGTCTTGGGATAAAGTTGGATTTAGGTGTGGTTCATTTGAAATGAAGATTATGAAAAAGTTCAAAAGGAGCTGTAGATTGATTTTAATTCGTCATGGGAACATATTAGTATTTGGAAGAATGACACCATTTGTCTACATAAAATGCTTGATAGTTTATACATGTAAAATCCTACTGGCATTTAAACGACTGAAAATATAATTTAAATCCAAAAGTTTTTGAATATTATTTTGTTGGAGGTTAGGTATAAGCAGTTTATTTGATAAGTAAAAGTCCTACATATATGAAATGAATGCTATAAACTTTTTCTTATTTCTAGAAATCAATAAATTTCTGAATTTGCTATTTTTACATGTCCTAACATTATTTTTTCCCAGAAGGGCTATCACATCGGCCAAGTTTTATTAATTATTTAAATGGAATTTCAACATTATATGTTATCTCTATTTTAGAGTGGAGCCCAGCAGATACATGTTAGTAGCATCAAAGTTACATAAATGGATTCTGTTAACGATAAGTCTAAAACCATTTCAGGGCTCTGACGTCAACTAATACGGTTTTTTGGTAAAATAAATTTAAATAAAGATAAAACATTTACTTGAAAACCCGAATTCATAAAAAAAGCAAACGAAATATGTATAGATATTATATTATACATCATTTTTAGACTTGTTGAAGTAATAAAATATTCGTATTAATTATTGTTATCTTTCAGTTTGCTCAGATTTTTATTTTTCCAAAATTCAAAAATATGTTTCAGCGTCTTTATAAAATCATAGTTCATGCTTATGGGGGTATTTTGAAATGTTAAAAATCAGCAAGGTAGTTAGGTAATATTTCGTCAAGCCTACCATTTAGGAACATTATACTAATAATTGTTGGAATCTCCTTCTTGCTGAATCAACTTTATTAATTGAATATGTGTAAATATGTTTGAGAAAAGACAATTTAAACACATGATTTGACCATACAAAACACTTTTAGTAATCCAGATGTTTCAACGTCATTAAAAATAATAGCCGGTTAGGTCTACGAGCGTTTAGAAGCCCGACCAGTATACCAAAATGTGAAAACTTGGTGAACCAAATTATTATGGCTACATTTCTCGCACAATCATTACTAATGTACATTATATAAATATGAGTAAGCAAAAAATCTGTAAACCTCAAAACTGAGAAACATTTACTGTAGAATAAATTCAACAGAAAAGAATTCAACATTTTTAATAATGAAATTCAGCAGCGTGAAGAATAATGGTACATAATACATATGTTTTTATTTAATTTAGAACATATAACATATAAGATGACAATCTAATTATTTAATGCAATGAACCTGGTTTTGTGTTTATAAATTTAACCACTTTAATCACAATAACAGTGAAGCTACAATTCGAAAATTGTTTGATGCAAGTAAGATTATTACAAAAACGTATGTATTCAATTTGACCATTGAAATATTCCAACTATGATCAGATTTCAGCCAAATTTACATCGACCCGTTCTACTGTCATAATAGTAGGGCTTTTTACAATTTGATTTCCACCTCGACACATCCTGGATACAAAAAAGACTTTTGTTAGATATCAGAACACATTTGCTAAATGTAACTTAAATGATTTCGAGTTGAGTTTGATTATTTCATGTCTTACAGCAGAACGAAAATGAGCGTTAATTTCTTGCACATTTTTAAAGGAAGACAAAAAAATAAAAAGAATTAATGTAACCATTGGTACCCACGTAAATCTCATGTTGATCAAACATTCAAAGTAAATTTGCTCTTTAATATGGCACAGCTATCACAGTACATAAACGAAAGTTGATAAAGATGGTCGTGAACATATGTTAAGGTGTCCTTAAAAAGCTGACTTACTGAATCACAGAAATATTATCGTGTTTAGCGAATATCTTACGAATACTTCGTGAAACATTAGTTTTGTTCCTTATATAGAGACATTGATGAAATTTAATGGCATTTGGTCATCGCTGCAATGCTTCACAAAGCGAGCCCGACCGGAAACCAAAATTTCATACATTCATTAAAAGAATTATAAGTACCACATTCTGGACAGATTGTTGAACTTGAAAGTTCATCATGAAACCAAAATCCTTGGCGTTCTTGAAACTCATTGTATTGTCGAAATATTTGTAGGAAATTATGAGGATCCAAGTTATCCAAAGATGTGAAACTGATAAAAAAACTTAGTCCTTGTGTTTTCTGTTTCAATTGTGGCAAACGTATCTGCCCGAACAGTTATCAAGCATACAACTAATTTTAATATATAGATTATTAATTATTTTGTAATTTCACTTTAGATTTGTTTTAAAAAGTATGCTGAAATTAATTCTTAATTCCGGCTTGATTTGAAATTTTAGGAGAAAAACTACTGTAAACGGAAAAAAAATTCACTGTTCAAAATGTTGGTGAATTTTTTTAACTCAAAGGTTTTGGGATATAAATCGAAGGAATATTTTATTAAGTGTTTGTTACTTTTGAACGACTTGTGGTAGATTTCGAGACTAAAATGCTTTTGAAGTTGGTCTGTGCGGACAGTGTTGGTTTTTTAATTAATAGTACGCTGAATGCTGGGCTACTAACGTCTGATATGATACGTACATAACAAATATAAAATAAATTAATAACATTTTGCTAGTTGGTTATGTGAGTACCTTAAATATTCTGCTAAGCTACTGTATATTGAGCATTGGGTTGCTAAGCGAATTTCGGTTATTCTGTGCTAGACTATTGCGTCATCCGTCTTTTTTAATCTTTTAAATATCGAAGTACAGCCACGCTTATTTATCTTATATGAATTATCAAAAACATACTATGACAACGAAATTGTTTCTGAATATAACTAATTAGTAAGAGGTGCTAAAAAACTTAGGAAAACTTTTTATTAGATAAGAAAAAGCATTGAAACTAAAAATAAACAGCATAAGCTCACACAACTCTTAATGCATTACTGTAATATCAATAACATGAATATGTGACATGTTTAAAATGAACTACAGTTGAGTATACTGGTTTACTAATACTTAATAGACGTGACTTTCTGGTTTAATTTGCAATAAAATTTCATCCTACTATTTTATGTATAAGAGATGCAAACATAAAATTCTTTTACCAAAGTTTTATTCATAATTAAGACTAGTTTATGTGCCGGCTAATAATCACAAGAGATAATATGTATTATCTATCGCTCATCATCACTCGATTTGGCTGTTGGTCGAACATGATGCTAACATAACGCACAATCTAATTTATTAAAGTTAATTTTAAAATAAACAATCAGCACTTTTATTGCATAAAAAATTAAGCTTTTATTTAATTTCGCCTTTTATATTCATCAAAACTACGTGTACATTTACATTACAAAGCTGACGGATATAAATGCTAACAGAATGTCACAGGTATAATTCGCAGGTATTCATTTTCATTACAAACCAATTCTCAGCATTAGGTACAAATAGCTTATCGAATTATCATCTCGGCTGCTATTCTTTTAACACATCACATTACACTTCACGTCAACCATTCAATTTTGTAAATTTTGATAACGTGTCGACGCAACCAGTTTAGTTTACTTTCACCTGCAAGCCAAGCATAAAAAAATATAAGTTGAGATCTTTTTTGTATTAATTGTTATTAGAACGAACCATGGAAATATGAAACACATACTAATATCAAGCAGTACACATTATCCTGTTGACTTATTTTATATTTAACACTCCGTATTATTATAATAGCTTGATTCATATTTTCACTCTAAGATTACCAATGAAAATCCAATGCATACATGATAAAGATCAAATATTTTTCTTGAAGTATGTGCTAAAAATATATATCCTAACCAACTAAATTTGAACCTCAGATTTGACGGAACCACGTTTCTTTAATTTATTAACTCTACATACACGTTCAGCTGCTAGCCGCCTAATCTCCGAGTCTTCGTAAATATAGCGATAATTCGGTCGTGCTACAACGGCAGACGGTTTTAAAGACGGGGAATCCCCCACTGGTTCCGTTAAATTATCACAACCAACCATGTTTTCCTTTTCAATCAAATTATCACGCAACAAAACTTCTTCTTCTTTCGGTACATTTTCCTGCTTATTTCTACCAACAAGTAATTTCCAATCAATCCAATAAATCAAATAGCATAATCCTAATATTGCAACCACAAAACTAACAGCTATTAAAGCATACATCAAAGTTCGATCTACGCACTCAGATGCATAGTAAATTGTTTCCATATTTGGTAATTTCTTTAGAAGCTTCTGCTCAATATCATGGAGTACACACTTCCATTCCTGTGGCGCAGCTAACGGCACCCATTCTCCAGATGACCTTGTGTCCGTAACAATTTCGTTTTTATTCGGCATCCACATTAAAATCTGACCACCATTTAACATTAGTTCTAATCCAGGTAGTGAGACGGTTACTTGTTGTGTTTGACTTCCGGTTGAACCATTAAGCGGATTTCTAAAGAAGTCTGTAATTACAACGGTTGTTGCGTCCTGAGAAATATCCATTCCTTTACTACTCAGATCTCGCTTAGTTCTCGTTTTTCGAACATGTTCGAGTTGTTTAATGTTACTTAATATTAAGTTGGGACCGTTTTGAGCGGGATAAAATGCTGTATGTTCATCAAACTGTTGGTTACTTTTAAGTTCAATTTTTTGATCTTGCTCAAAGTCTGATGTTGAAAGGCCCAATGTGTATCCCATTTGTACACCTGCTGCTTTAGGGGTAAGCTTCCAGCTTATCCCGTCTTTAGTTAATTGCATAGCTGTCGAGTCGAGCAAAACCTCTAAACGTTTTCTCATCCAATCATATGTTCCATTCACAATTACAATTTTCCCGGGAAACTTGTCTTCTTGACCAGTCATCTTAATGACTAAATTGGTTTCTTGTTCGATTACCGTCGGAATAAATTTGTCCTCGTAATAGCCATGTTGTCTTATCATTGATATTATCTCTGATAAGTGAAGCGTTTGATAAGGACATTGATGAGAATGAACACAAGTTTCTTTTCTTTTTCCAGCCGCCATATAGATGTATATGTCCTTCGTCAACGAAACAATTACATAGGTCGTACCGCTTTCACTACTTCCAACCAAATGACTTGTAAGATTTTTTGAGTTTTGAACAACATTCTTGTCAAAGTAGAGCATCTCATTAGCCGTTCGTAAAATAATAGTAGCTCCTATTCGTTTTGCTGTATTTAGAAACACAGGAATAACCTGAGTTTGAATGTAGTGCAGTGATGAAAATTTAGAACTGGAATCAAGGCTCAACTGAATATTTCCTGTTCGAGCAACCTGGATATTAAATCCGTCTTTTGTGATCATCACAGGTTGTTGGTAGAACTGGTCAGTGGGCAGTGTTGGGGAAAGCATACGGTGGGAATAGGTAATATTTGATGAAAATAACGAATAGGATAAGAGTTGTTTGTGAAAGTCGAATGAGACTTTTGTAATATTATCCAGGTAGAAAGGAAGATAGTAAATGTGTGTTGCCAGGGACAACAGTAGAAAATCATTAAAGTCCCTTTCCACGTCAAAAGAGCGGGCACTCGAGAAATTGTAGTGGAATACGTGATGCTTTAGATCAACTTGAGATTCATGGGCAAACTGATTTTCCCTTGCCATAAATTTCACCGCAGTACTTTCCCCCAACTCAATGACAAGATTGTAAGATGAACATGATGAGTAGATATCACTTCGAACATATATGTTTTCAGCAAGGGCCACACTTTTCGTGTTGCAAGTTACGTAAACGGTGTCACTCGCACTGGAAATTGATCTGCCTCGAAATTCGACTATATTTCGAATTCTTCTTATGAGCATTTTCTCAGTTGAATTCTGTTTCAAGAACCCGTTTGAAATATCCAGATCGATTACGAGATCTGTTTTTGGGAAAAGTGAGTCGGTTAAGTGAAGACAATTCTTGGCACTCATCTTCCCTCCATCTAAAATATCAAGTGTGCCACTAAGTTGGAAAATCCAAAATAGATTTGATTCACTTTCGACTGACACTCGAATTACACCCCCGCTTAAATAAAGTGGCTCCCTTGTTAACGTTGTATTAATTAGAAACTTGTTCACGTGAACCGGAAGGCCTAAAACTTTGTCTGTTGTCCCAAGACACATTCCATTGAGAAATATTGTAGACGAGACTATTCCATTATTCTTAGAAACTCTTATATCAGTTGTTAAAGAGCTGAAATCAGGATGATGGAATTTTATGAGTGGATTTGTATATTCTCCGGTTATATTATTGGGTCGAGCCAAAGTGAAAGTTTTCTTGTGTGTTTCTCCGTCCAGCACAAAGAAAATGGCTAATAACTTATTGCCTTTCTCCAGCTGTACACGTTTTATGATTTTCCATGGCTGGTACATGTACACTATAGTGTGTCTATTCTCATCACTAATTGTAATCTCTAACTTGCTATTGCGCAAATCTCCAACGTAGTACGTGAACGATCCCAAAGTTGCCTTGTTTCTTAAGTATACATATTTCTCACTCAGGTCAATCGTGACTTGCACTGGATCAACACACTTTTCTTCTAAAATTTCAATAACATCTTGTTCTTCTTTTGATAAGCCTCCTCTTCCATTTACCATAGTAGTGGAACACGTTGTCTTAATCCTGTCTGGTAGGTTGGGACGTCCGATGACTTGATGTATTGATGAGAATGTGCCATTTTGATGTCTTAAAAAACGGCTAAATCCAAAATGTTTCTCTGGTAAATCAACCACAAAAGCTGTTTCTTCATCATCAGTACTTAAAGCTGTTTCGATGATTAAAGTGTTTTCACCACCAGTTCCCCCATCTATATGAGTTCCCTTCACTGCTGAATCATCCACAAAAAATACGTCATTGGAATTTCCACCCTGAATTTTCCAAGATGGCTTGGATACTCGAAATATATTGGGCACTCCCAACAGACCTTGAATTGTCTCCCCATTTCCATTATCCTCCAAATTAAACAGTACTTTCAGATCCCTTGTATCCATATCAAATATAAATTGACCAGCTGGCGCTTTCTTCTTCCCACCAACCAATACATAAATACTAGGAAACTTTAGCAAAGAGCCCCAAACATTTTGCGAATTACTTGTCGCTAATTTTAATTGAATCGATTCATTCACAGTTTTCATGCCATGTAGCTCAACATTTATTTCTGAGTCCCTTGTCTCCATTTTGGTAATCGTCCAATTGTTATGCGCAAGTTTCAAGGATAACTGTAACCCAGCAAGATTTTCAGTACCTCCTTCAAATTCAAATGTTAGGGGTGGACTAGTGCCATTGTCCACAGAGGATACTGCAATCACTCCCACTCCATCAGTGGAAAAATCTCCAATCACCC
>JAQFZG010000910.1:0-25419 GCA_034695465.1 Entomobrya nicoleti | reverse complement strand
AGGAGGGTCCCTTATCAATTTTAAATCAGGTCAGAGTTAGGTCATAGGTCAAATTTGTTTAGACTTATAAGCACAACTAGAAGTTTTTTCCCATGTTTTCTTTGGTTCTTTCACTTCACATCTTTACTTATTCAGGCTTTTAGAACTACAACCATTTGGAATCCTGACTGAAGTAGTCGCATCCAATTTTACTTATAACGATGCTTTCAAACAAAAGGGTAACCTACAGAGCTAGAAAAAAGATTTTTCAATTATTCCAGTTTTAAATCTATGTATTCAGACGTCAGACGAGGCATACAGAAACCTTTATGTTATTTCTTGCATCACAATTCCCAATTAACGAAGTTTATTCAAGATTCAGACATTTGCAAATAGCTTGAAGCATTTCACAAGAAAATCTAAATGGAAAATCTTTTGTAAACTAAAGATCTCTTATTGATTTTTAATTAGAAACGTGGACTAACGCGTGATTTATTATTGATGTAGATGTAGATTTCTTTATCATTACTGCTTTATTTGAGAACTCATACAGCTAAGACGATGGTTTACGTTACATTAGACTTCAAGGGCACTCGAGTATATTATATTCTAAAAATATAACTAACGATAACCTTCATTTTAGAAAATTTGGGTAAAATTCATATGTACTTTCAGAGCCTTTGAAGGTTTAAAGATATAGGGGAAAGCCCGGAATAAATATATATAGGTGGTGTTAGCACCGGGACGGGTGTATCTTAAGTGCACGATAGTGACAGCACAAAAAGTAATGACGTGTGCTCTACGCCACCACATGAATACTAAATTGGTACTCCACACTGCTGAGCACTAACCTCGACATCAGTTTGACGTGTGATATATATTTTTAAAAGTCAGTCCAAGGTCTCCACTTTACATTTAATTTGTCCAGGTACTTCAGCAATTACTAGACTAAAGTAAGGTCAAAAATCTCTTGTTTACTTTTCATCATTTTCATTAGACTCGTGGTTTGAAGTAATGTATGCAAACATGACAAGCTTATGCGAATGACGTATTTTTTTGAAGTGAAGAAAGTTTGTTGCGCATATACCGTGTGGTACAGTATTGTATATTGGATCCTGTTGTGGGCCATTGTAGCGTAGTGTTCACTTTCTACTAATAATTTAGAGACAATTGAGAAGGTTGAACATGCTCTAAGCATGTGGGATGTAACTATGCGTGTTATAAACATACAGTAATTATAATTATTATAGCGCTGAACGGACACCACAACATCGCAACATATCTGCTAACCACTACCACCACCATCATTATCCTTTCCGCTCAAAAAGTATGCCTTTCACATTTCATCCTATCCATCCCACCACCATTTTACAGTGGTTTTCATAAAGTTATTCATGCAAACTAGGCGAAAGATTAACCACTATACCGCCATCAGCAGCAGGGAAAGCTGAACGAACGGTGGTGGTTGGTTGCAGCTTATGTGCTATATTTGATACAGTTGAATGTTGAGCATTTCAGGCTTTGTCACTGAACTTCCTTCACTTCATCAGCGTTAAATTACACAAGAAATTCTAAATCAGAACTCGGGAAAGTTCAAACTTATCATATCAAGCACCTTAGAAAAGCCACAAGACCACTGGCATATATGTGTTTTCAAACGTGACTTCAACAGTTCTGAATAAGTAATTACTGTGTTTCATAAAATTCCATAAAATGAATCAGACAGAATTTCTAGATAAAGTTGTAGCTGTATGCAGTTGAGTCTTTCTTTATGCATAGAAAATGTTAGTTCAAAATTCAATTATTTTTCGTCAGAACTCAGAACGTACTTCATTGTAAGAAAAAACTCAAAATGATTAATACGTGGAGTAAGTATTGATTTTCCTTTCACAGCATAAAAACACTTTGCTAATTAATTAGAACATATAGCGACTCAATCTGCAATGTTTGTGCGATTTTTTTTACAAGTCACTAGATTTTTTTTTCATTCTCATTGCACGCTGTTGTCTAGCCCGAAGCCATTGTTAATTCATTGCTAAAGCTTGTTGTTTTCATCAGTCATTAACCAACCTCAATATATTCAGTGCTGCTTTCAAGTAATTATTTCTCACCTTCTGGAAAATACAGCATTTATAGAAATAATTTCGAATCTCAAAATTGTGTCCCTAAATCATTTTATATGAAACAAAATCCAATCAAAATTGTGTCAAAAAATAAGCTCAAGTTCAAGTCAGCTACTTAATTAAGTTGATAGAGTGCAATGAATGGTTTAAAAACTAACGGATTACAGTTCTATAAAGGCTATTGTTGTTTTATAAATTCTACAATTGTACAACGTTGATGATTATAACGATGATAGCGGCGAACCGTAAAGTTTCCGTAATTTTTTGGTTGTACAGCAATGTTAGTTTTAGCTAGAGCAGTGCAGTAGCCGGGGTTAGGTATATAGGTTACCGACCACAATAAAAATGGTGGCTTTGTTAGTAGAGCCAATTATACCGAGAAAAGCATATTTACCAAAAAGTTTTTATTGCCCAAGCATGACTAAATTATCACCTCATAAACTGCATGTCCATTTAATGACCCAAAGGAAAATTTGTGGTTTTTATGCGTCTGCATTATACAAACAACACACCGCAAGTCACACAATCCATACAAATACAATCATAACACATATATTATTTCTTGATAAAATCTACACCATCAACAGAGGTCATGATGATGATAATTAAAGCTAATACATTTTATGTCCTATTAAGCACCCATAATAATACACAAAGTATATACTAATATTGAATGCAATGGTATGAAATAAAAGTGCCTGTAAAATATAAAAATTTTACGCTTAACTGTTATACATCCATAAAACACCCAACATGCATATTCCATACATACAAAAAGGGGAAGAAGCCGATTCAACTTCTGCTCGCAATGCTCATTAAGACTTGCCAAAAACAAGTATTTTACGACTTGGCCTCTCTATTAACACCCCACCTAATCCATGTGCGCCAACCTACCATTGTCAATCGTGGTGTTGTATAAGTGCTTAGTTAAAGAAGCCACATAAAAAGTATTTTGGGTGCAAACTCAAACCCCGACAAAGAATTAACATACATACATACTCACATATATGGTTATACTTCTGCTACTGAAATACCAAATCGTATCTCATAAGTCACAAAATTCATCGGAAAAATGTTAATAATAACCCGTGCAGAAAATCCATATATGTATTCTCTTCGAATGCCCAACCATTCTCCATAATTTTTTGCAGTTAAACTTTCAGCACAAGATTTGTTACACAGCAATTCATTGACTCTGCCTCAATTTTGTTTTATTACAAAAAGAGCTGACAATTCTTTTTCCGCATGGAAGACAATGAGTCCAAACGAATTCTATGAGTAAAAAAATATCCTGTGAGTACAAACACCATATTTTGACCCTTTCTTTTTTTCTCCTTTTCATTCTTACATTCTTTCGTGTTTCGCCATATGCTTAGCCTGCTAACTGACTCGTTAAAAAGGACGAAATACTCTTCCAGCTGGTTCCAGTGCCATTCACTTCACTACCAATTCTTCACCACCAGACCATAATACTGTTTTTTACTTATTGTTAAAAGTTATCTACCAACTCATGCACGAAGCTATAGAAAAAAATATTTATACATTTATAAAGCGTGTCACAAAATAAGAAAACTTAGTGTGGTTATTATTATATGCATGCATATATATTATATTTAAGTTTTTTGTCCATGTGTTCCATGCAGAAGAGGAACCAGAATAAATCTATTATGCCCAGAAACCATAGTTTGCCATAAGCACTCATGTACGACAAACGATGAGTATATCAAGAAAAAAAGAAAGTGGAAAGCAAGCGGCTGGTTGGTGCTGCCGTTGTTGTTATAATGCAAACGCTCATGTCATCCACCAACTTTTCTTCAAATATTGTGGACTTTGAACAACACAAAAACTAGCCAACAGTATAAACGCATATTATATTACAAAACTACGTTATTAATATGTATCCATATATCCACTATAAATGGTAGCCTATTTTTTTAGAAAAAAGAGAAATATGTCATAAAAGAAACCTCCCCCATACCTCCTACAAAGATGACAATCGTTTCGTTATAGATATCAGTGGAGGAGGTTTATCATAATATTACTCTTTTTTTCATACGTTCTGCTTTTTTGTATATACGTTCCATTCTTCTTTACAGACAAGACAGCAGAGTGTTGCCCAGCGGATATTGGAATCCGTTATTGTTGACAAAAGAAAATGAGTGTAATGGCAAGTGAAAGCACACACAAAGAGAGAAGAAAAAAAGTATTCACGTGGCACTGGATGTATACTGTCTGTACAGGCAAATAAAAAGAGAGAGAAAATGACAAGCTTTATACTATGTTTCCTTCTTATCATTATTACTGAATGCCAAAGGAGCCTCCAGCCATATTGCTATACTGGTCTATGAACAAGCTGTTGGTTAAATCTAAAAAACCAGGATGGTTCATCATGCCACACTGATAAAGAAAAATAATGATGACGATGTTGTCATCGTCCACCATTGAGTGAGCTCTTCTTCAGCTTTTTGGCTGTCCAAAAAGGGTAATGCAATACGGAAAGCATGGCTAGTTTGCGTTTGTTCATGAAAAAGATAATTCAACGTGGCGCAGTAGAGGAGGAGCACCACATTTCCGTACATGATGTCATATCATTCTGTTCATGTGCAACTTTCACTTTAAGATAGATAGATATATAGGTATTATCTACATAGCTTGCTTTTAAACAATATGGTTATCTAATCACAAGTAGTTATTTTTTACTTGCCAGCAGACTTAGTAGACAAACAAACAGACTGGCTTTAGCTTTCTGTCATCATTCTGACAGAGTAAAAAGAAAAAAGTACATTATTTTGTGTGTATGTGTACTTTGCTGAATCAGCTGTCACTCATTCTCCATTTGTTTCCTTGTGCTATTACAACATCGTCATCATCACATGGATTTAAATGTAGGGTTCAGCAATTTTTCAACAATGTATCAGTCAGCAGACAAGGGAAAATATTCGTTTTTTATAAGGCCAGACCAGACCAAGCAACTTTTCTGGCGAAAACTGAGCAGAGCAAAATTGTTTTTACAGCCTTGAAAGCTGTAATGTTGGTGCGTGTGGAAAACACGATCACTGCCACAGCTAATAAAAATGACAATGGCAATGCACTAGAATAGGAAGCATATAAAAACCTTTTGGTTTTAGATTTGATATTTTTTATTACTATTTGCGTTCATTTTAGAAAGAGAAAAAATAGGGATGAATATAGCTTCAATGTTAAATACAAATGAACGCTTTACATTTTTTGCCCTAGAAGTAGTTGTATTTTTTCTCTGTTGTTTTATGTTACGCACGTTTGCTTTGAAGAGGGTTCAAGTTTATATAGTGCTATGTATGCATGTATGTATATACATATACAACCTTTAGTAAACGTGGGAGCTCATTCACATCAAAGCAATTTGCACTAAGAAAAAATGTTCTACTGCTTGGATCAGTCAGTCACATTTGCTTTTATTTTTCTTTCTGTAAATGCCAACAGAATATTTTTCATCGTCTACCAAAGGATTGCCATCACTCAATCATTCAGGATTAGGCATGCTGGAATTTTTAAGCTGAACTACAACATTACTTGTATGTAAATTTTTTGTAAAAATAAGCCATTTGCATGCAATTTTGATCATAGGATTTGCGCAAAAAATGCGCCACGTGTGGGCAGACTATATATACAATTCTAGATAACGAAACCATACCATAATATGAAACGCTTTGTAATTTTTTTCAGAATACTTAAGAATACTAATGCTTTTTCATCAGATCAGTACATGAAAATTCTCATCCATAATCGTCTGACTATTGGCTTTGTCAGGTGAAAATGAAAGATTGGTCTTCTACTTTTTCCCTCTTGTTTGATAAAGATTTTTTCTCTGAAAACGATTTTGAGTGACGATGTTGACGGAAGCAGAATGAATGCTGAAGAAAATTCCACGGTTGCAACGATGCATGCATGGATGTTCTGTGTATTCCATTGTCCGTCTTTTTATGGCAGAGAATGCGCCATTTATGTTCTAAAATGCATTGCTGAGTTGGCTGTTGTGTTGTTAAGAAGAAAATCTTTTTGCTTCGCTTTCCGTTTTCCGCTGCTATATAAATTCAACCAAGATGTTAAGTCCGAACACGTGTGTACAGGCTGCGGTAGCTAAAAATTGGTCTATGTGAACGAGAATATCGTTATTTTTGGCAAACACGTCCACATATACATTGAAGTGAATTCATAAATATGTTATTCATGTTTTATTTCTATGAACAAACTTTTTTGGCCCTTGTACATTTTAAATGTTAAGGGTATACTTACACTGCATGCTACACATATATATTTACAATTAAGTATGTTCATTACTATTTCTGATGAAGATGATAAGTACATTCTTATACAGAAAAAACCTAAGTTCCATCCTTCTAATAACAGCAAGACTTTCAGAAGCAAAACAAGCACCAGACTGTCAAGCTATTATGTTCCAATACGTTTATTTTCCCGGTAGATTACACGGAAAGTAATAATAACGAACGTTCTTTCAGTACTGTTTGTCGAGTTGAGAGAGACGATGAGAGAAAAAGAAAACATCAAGAGTGAGTATAAGTGTACACATACGTTCTTTCGCACGCTGTGTAAATGTGCAATTCTGAAAGATGAACTTGTGTTGCTGCTCCGCGTTGTTATCGCTGTCAACAGAATAGAATTTCGTTCGTGGTAAGTTGAGTATCTACATTTTATACGTTGAGCACGTACAACCTACGTACAAACTGGTGAAAGAGTCGAAATTCCCTGATGGTAGGACCATAACTACCTATTATTGCGCTTTGCTATATTAGGAGCACACACACTTCTTTCTACAAGCACTTTGTTTTGTGGCAGTTGTTGTCTGTGTGTTGTAATTCCGTAAATGAGTTTTTTTCTTTTCTTTTTTTGATTTTTTCATCTTCTGTCTATGTGTATTTGTTATTGTATTGTTTCTGTTCTGCAGAACGAACATCGAAAGGAAATGCACACGGTTTATTCACTGCATAGCATGGAAGTTGGCTCGATACCTCTGAGCAACTCGAGATGGGGATGGTGCTGACGAGAACCGGGAAGTTCATCAAATATATTATTATAGCAATGTATGGAGTAAAGTAATAGGGTTCTTTTCATTTATTAGTCATTAGTTGGCTTTCGTAATATTATACGAAACGTATGATTTTTGTTTTAAGCAAAATAAATGTATATATAGGCATGCAAGCATGTACATTCATTTTTCATTGGTGCTTTACCTCCTGCACGTGTACCCCAGCCAGAATGCAAGTGGAAAGAGCGGAATTTTCTGTTTGCAAGTTTCTCTGTGCTCAGTAAGGTTTCAATATTAAGAGATGATGATCATGATGATAAAGGATATCTAAATTCATTATGTGGATTTACTTTGGAAAAGCCTTGGTGCAGCAGTCAAGACAGGCTTTAGAAGATAGTCGTTTACCCATCTCTCTTTTGGTTTGATGTTGTTAGACTGCATCATGTAATGGAATAGCAGTAGCAAAAACCTCACGAAACTAAATGCTTCCGTGCAAGGTAAAGATTTTCATCATCTTGTTTCTGCGCTGGGCCCACAAGAGCCATCCATGCAGATACTTAAATATTTTTGGCAATCCAATCAGGTTTTCTTTGCTTGATACCCACCTTACCTTAATACTATCCTGCTGTTTCACTAATACTACCGACTCATGGTAGATTCAATTTACCAAAGAACTCAACAGTTTTACAAGAAGAGAGAGAGACATAAAGGTTATCGTACATAGGTATTATAAATGCATCAAGTAACATCATTCAATATTGTGTTGAGAAAAACAGATAGAGAAAAACTGCATTATGTATTACTATTATCATTTTGGAACATGTCCATAGTACAGTCACAACACAAGGTAATGCATTTCAGTGATGAATCTATCGAAGGCACCAGGAAGTAACCTAAATTCATGCCAGCGATCGACTAACGTCAACTCATCGAAGAGTATTTTGGAATGGAAATTTTGTATCCCTTTTCCTCTAACAAATTGAAATAAAAGCTGAAAAAATGGAACAAGGTAATGTAATGTAGTGTGTAGGAAGAAAGGATTTGTAATGTGGGACGTTAAGGTGCATTGCACACACCTTAAAAAATGTACACTGTAATCAGTTTACTCGTATAGAAATTGGTGGTGCAGTGACCAAGCATTTTTATTTACCAGCTCATGTGGCATGTGATGCTCTTTGGCTTGTTTCTCCAGATTTCTTTTTGGATGGATGAAGGGATAAAAATCAGTTACAGCGAAAAAAAAGTATCTGATGTTTCCAACTTTTTTTGCTTTATGAATGTATGGATGGGCAATCAGCAAGAAAAAAAGTTATGATTTGCTCGGAGAAGGTAGGATGTGCATCTATCATCATCTTGGAGTTTAGAGATACTTTTTTTGTAACGCTTGAGGCTACTAACTGCGACATAGTAAAACCGATGAAACTTACAAGGCAGGATCGATTGGAGTGATATTGATGTTTGAGCCTAAGTATGATTGATAGGAAGACTTACATGCAATTTTCTTGAGGAAAATATCCTTTCTACCCAAACATCCACGTAGGCTGGAATAATAATACACTGGTTTTACAACATATCTAGTTAACTCTGATGATGATCATGATGACGATACGGTGATATGAGCAACTTTACTTATCATCGTCATCCTTTTCTAAAGAAAAAACTGATATGATATTGCCAACAACATGACTGCTGACTAGTTTCATCTTTTCATCCTTTCTTGTCTTCTAAAAGGCAGGCAGCAAAGTTGCTAGTTACAGAGAACGAAGGATGAGATGATGTATACTTTTCATAAGGAACAGTGAACACGGGAAAAAGAACAACTTTACTTCGTCTTATATAAAATGTCATTTCATCATTTCTCAACATAATTCTCTGTGGAGGAGACAAGCATGGCTTTTAGAGATGAATGATAGGAGGGTATTAGTAGCAGATAAATGCCTCGTGCAACTTCACGATGTAAATATCTACTTTCATGCTTACAACTTGGTGAACATGTACGTATTTTTTTTCTCGCTGTATAAACATACATGTATAATAGCTCATATTACTCCTAAATGAAAGTTGTGATACATAATAAGACATACCACACTACAGACACATTTTCGTGTCAACTCAACTTTTCTGTAAAACTTCTTAACAGCTGGCATATATTTTCATTACATGCTTTGATTGAATTGCTCGAAAAAATTGTGATGCTCTTACACTAATGGTACATGCAAAAACTAAAGAGAAAGGACAAAAAAAAAAATCTGCAAAAAAAAAACGTGTCGATGAACATAAAACCGTCATCGTCTAGTTTTGGTGCTAGATGAGCTTGGCATTTAATCTTTCAACTGACTAACCATATTCCTTTCCAACCAAGAAAGAAAGGAAGTTGCAGCAGTGTGCTGTTTAATACGTCATACATATACATTGGCAGTGACTTGGACTTGGCATTTATTTTTAGGACACAAATCCAAAATTGCACATTATTCAACTTGAATGGAAAACCAATACGTAATTAACCATATTATCAAATCAAGTGAAACTAATATCAACTTTTCGCTTTATAGGTATTTGTATTTATAGTAAGTATGTGCTCTACATGGTGAAATACATACGTATATGGCATTCACACTTGTATGGGTTATTATTATGTTTACGTCAATTTCCATTCCTGGCTTCTGTATGTTTACAATAGTTAATTAATTATATCCTATTTACATTAGTTTATCCAATTTATAGACATAGTTTGCTCGCTTTGATGAACTTTCTCCAGTTTTTTTTCACAAACATGTAAACAAGATTTTAGGAGAATAACAACGTATAAAATAATTTAACAGAAAATGTATTCATTGAAGCTTGTCAGTCTGTGATTGTTTGCCTTCCTTGCAAAATTTACAAAGGGTCTATTCAGTTTAAGTTTACATACTTATTGTACTAAGAATATAACCAAGAGCGCCAGCACAACAATGAGTCACATTATTGATTTGGTTATTATTGTGTTCAAACTTTCACGCGTATTCAGTTTAGAAGTATTGTTCAAGGAAGTAAAATGGATATTATACAAACACATTATGTATAGACTGTTTCCAGCAAGTTTTGGTTTACGTGTGTGTAAGCTGGGGAAATTTTTACATAGGAAAAATACAAGCGGAAAATAAGTAAATTGGCAAATATAAGATTTATTAGTTCAAACTTGCATGTTGTCGTTCAGCATGTATTTACATATGTATGTATGTCCTACAAACTGACAACAGTATGAGGTTAAATTTAACTCAAAAGAACGCAATATTTCCAGTTAGTACATACATAACTAAAGAAACATATATAGGTACATATATATGTATGTATATGTGTACAATTTACAAAATCCTTTTACTAGCTATCATACATACTTTTCGATTAGTTGACAAAGGTGCTCCCAAATTGCGAGCTTTATTTTTCCTGAATTGAGAAAAAAAATCAATAATATATTTGAAATGGAGCCATACATTATTTTCCACTATTATTACTTGAATTGAAGCCATTTTCAATCTAGGTAGAATTACAATTACAAGCATTATGTTCAACTGCTCAAAATGTAAAATGTGGTTCAATACACCCATTTTTCCTAGTAAACCGATTGTTCCAACTCCAAAACCAACACGCTAAATTGTTAAAACGGTTCGATGAAAAAAGTTCATGAGAAAATTTGAATCAAGACAACAACCAACGTACAATCGAGTTATTATTATAAAATGACGCACACTACCTAATATAAATGAGGAGAGTAATGGCAGACAGCCTTGTAGCAATAGCACACTCCAAAAACACTACTAAAATCTGTCAAAAGAAGATGATTGCGATTGTACCATCACCACTGATGATGATGTGATGAGGAGGAGAAGAGCCACAAATTAAATTCCATACTTTACACCACTCCTTCTGGAATTCGTTATTATTGTACTCAGAGTGTACGTGCTCAAAATTTTATAAGTTGGGCGAATGCAAAGAAGGGAAATATTTGCTTATCATGATCATCATCATGAGAATGAATGATCCACATAGTTATTAAATATAGCACAAGGCTGATATGTTCAGCCTCTTGATCAAAATGTTCAAATAAAACGAGGTCGTATAGCTAGCTTTGTAGGTGGAGAAAAGCGGAGAGAGAATATCCAAACGAAAGAATGAAACTCTTCTGTTGACGCTGCTCCTGTCGTTTTCCATTTCTTGGTCCATTCTTCCCACAGTCAGCAATGCAGCCATTCATCATATCACACGTAACAAAGATATTCACAATCAGAGAGAAAAGTATTTTGTCCAATAGAGATAATGACACCATTGCTTATAACACAACTTCTTCGTTATTGTGATGTGCCAAAAACTCAAACATATCATACATATCTACTCGAGCTTCACTAACTACAAGACTAACAAGTTTGGTTATGTATTACAAAACTTCCATTATTTGCGTGGTAAAATAAGGATGTGCCTTCAGCGCGACATGATAATAATGATAACTTGAGTGCTTTTCTCTTTTAACAAGCCTCGTTGCTAAATACAGTTTCGTATAAATGAAGTGAGAACTTTCATATTTATGTACATACAAAATACTGCAGAGTTGCACACATGCCATATATTCTTTCAAGAGACCCCACCTTATGCATCACCAACCAACATGACATTAAAATATAATAAAAGATTCGACTGCTGATGTAACTGCAGATGAAAAGATGGATGGGATCTCTAGACGATGACTATGTAGTATTTATATGCACCGTGCACACGTACTCTACTTGTGAGTCTTGAAACGCAATCCAAACAAAAATCCACTTTATCAACCTTGTCAAAAAAGGAAGAAATGCATCGGAGAGAGAGAGAGAGACTAGAGAAAATAGCATTCTGTGCTCTGTTTGTGTACGTCACCATATGCATACGTATATACCACCGCCGTTCTCTCGTTCTCGTTCAAACTTTTTTCTCCGTCTTTTTAGTGAACTGGAGAACTGAGGCATTTTTGGCATTTTCTCTTTTCCAACCTTTCATTCACTCATTTACTTGAACAAGGTTTCTACTGGCATCGCCTCCATACATCCTTGTTAGTTTTTTTTACCTAGACCTTCATTTCAATCCAATTCTTCACTTTCCCTCGCCACCCTTCTTTTTTATGTAGGAAACATGGAAGCCCGGAAGCAGGGAACATCGCTAAGAAAAAGTTGCTTGACTTGAAACGAACAGAAATGTGCAGCAGTAAACTCATCTGCTGTATTATGCATAGTGCATTTTTTATTGTCGTTCAAATACTCTTCTTCAGAACGTAAAACCTATTAGGTTTCTACTTACCTATGAGTTTTTTCCTGATGATAATGCTGCTGATATGTTGATGAAAATGATGATCTTTTTTCCTCCCTCGCTTGAAGCTATTACCTTGACTTTTATGATGCTGGGCCATAAAATATAAAAAAAAGCAGGAAAAGAAGGGAGAAAATAATCTTTCATTCTCCTCATCGTTTGTCGTTGTCTTAAAAAATGCAGTCATGCACAAAAAAAGTACTCGTGTCGTGTGCCGTTTTTATTTGGAGTTTTATCTTAGTTTGATGACTTTTATTCCTCTTCAACGAGGATTATGGAGAAAAAGGCTTCTTGATGAAATATCTCATATAAAATGATTTTTTTACATCATAAGCCGTAACTGCACTTCAAGTTGGAACGCTCGTATAAGTAATAGGTGAACTCATTTGAAATTGAAAGCCGGAAGTAGCTCTACTTCAGTAATACCAGTCACATGAAATGGTGTCCTGTTTCAATTAAGAACAAAAACATGTATATACGAACACGAACGTGTTGCCTTCTTTTTGCCTCATGCAAACTCTACTTCTTAAATCAATGACTTTCAAAGCTAAGTATAATGAGCAGCTGTAGAAATTCTTTGAAAACTCATTAATATCTTTACATTGCAGTGCAACTTTTGTATAATTCATGATGAAAGACAGACAAAACAATAATTTGTTTGCTTATATAAGATAATCATTATCATCACGGAGCTGTGTGACAATGAAACTTGGGATGAAAGGCAAAGTGAAAGTGTATTATAACATGTACTATTTCGAGTTTAGTTCTCAATTCTCAGCTACTCTCAAATTGAGAAATATATTTGTCTTTTTATGGTTCTCTCCCCACTAACGCCCTACACATTTTGGAGCTCTAATAGCAGCGCAGCGTCTTCTTCTTGGAGTTTTTTTGACATTCCTCCTTCTCTATAAACAAAAGTGAAAGTGAATAAAGAGCAATACATTCAAACAAAAACAAAGTACGACATGGAGGCTAAATATGCATTCTAGTATTTGTGCCTTTTTGTGGGATCATTCAAGTCAGGTTATATAGCATTGGTAGTTCTACAGTGACTATGTCATAAAACTTTTGTGTGTTTGTGTGAGAGTATATGGCAAGCCTTTGTGGGACTGAAAAGAAGAGAGAAAATTTATTAACAAAATTACTTGGCATTAATTTCCCTTACAAGGAAACTATTATCATAGCAAAATGTCTTAGTCTCTCATTTCTCCAATTAGATATGGAAATTTGTTTCACTGTTTTCACCCTCAGAAAAAAAGTCGCCAACGAGAGAAAAGCAGTGAATGTAGAGAATAGTAAATGAATGGCTTTCTCAACTCTTCCAAGAAAGCGACGTAGAAGAAGGAGAGAACACAAATAGAATATACTACCAAGTAAAGTTACTATTTTCTCTCTATCCATCTACAAAACAGCTAGTCACAATAGAAAGTATATAGTGGTATAACTAGATTGACTGCATTGGAGCTACATATATAGTTGTATATACGGCAATTATATTGAAAGAAGCAATATTCGCTAGTGGTCTGGTTTTTGAAGTAAAGTATATGGTAGCAATAGCAATGCTGAATGCACGGCAACATTGCAATACAAGAACCTCGTACTCTCACACCCATAAACACTGATTGCGATTGTGTGAGTATATCAGCAGCTGTTGAAAAATGGAGTTTAAGGTACCATCACCACAAAATCTAAAAAAGAAAAGTTATATCACGTTGCAGTTAGCTATTAGATTGGTTGGATCTCGCTTTCTCTTCACACTTCTTGCTTTTGCTCCATATAAAATTATTACTTTGACTCCATCGTCTCCACCATCTACATCACAAGCGACGTCATGTAAAGGTACCGAAGATATGAAAAGTGAAAATGGCACGTTGTCGCCTTACTTTATTATGAGATCCACCAGATATTTTACTGCTGCTCCATGCAGTTTGGCTGGGTGGCAGCTCGTTCATGTAGCTAGTGTTTTTATAATAGGTATATTTAATTGTTAAATTTAGATGTGATATCTTTAACTCATGCTTTACACAGAGAAAGCTTCTATTATATTAGCTCAGTACTCACAAAGACATAAAATACAATATATTCATATAAAACAGCTCAAGAGGAAGGAAGTCTGGTGATCGTATAGCGTTGCGGTGATGAAGTTTTTCCTGGAGAGAGTTTGAATTTTTTTAAAAAGTTTTGAATTTATGAGAACTTTCGTTATTATATGTTGTTCCACGAACTCTACTCATTCATGGGAGTGAAAACCCTCATATTTCACATAATAATCTATGAGAATAATACCTATCTATACGCATATCACCAACGGTAGTGGTGTATGAACTCTAGCTTGCTGCTGAATTTAAAAATCTGGCTTGGCTGCAGCAATCAAGTCACATATTCCTACATTTTGTACAAAAATAAGCCCTAGCTGTGGAGACAATGCAATATTAAACCAAACAGTTTTGTTACTACCACACAGTGAAAGTTTTTCAAAAGGCGTTTAAAAAACAAACTTTCTCTCCTTTCGTCGTCCTCTGACAAACTATCGTATTTGTAAGTAAAATATATAATCTCAGTACTGCTACCACCACCTGACCTGCTGATCTGATATAAATGTACATAACGCAAAACAACTCATACTTGTTCCACTATACATACCGCCTCTCAGTCACTCTAATCCCTCATTCCTTTCGTTTAGCTTATGAACACTGAAAAATAAGAAGAAAATAGGAGAAATGGGAGAACCCGTGAGTATTCAGTATTCAGCTCAAATTCTCAACCTCCCCAAGGCATACGTTGAGTTGAGTAGTGGAGTGATGTGCATTACTTTGCTAGACGACGAAATAGCACTACTACCGTTTTTTGATGTATTCCGGGTAGGAAAAAAATAAATAGAAAATTCTCGGTTCATGCTACAGCTGGAGGAGTTAGTTGTATATATAAACTTGAGACTCAATCTGAATATTATTACTAAAATGCTTATTCTGCTGCATAACTTCTTGGCTATATGATGAGTGTATAGTAATTTTACATAAAAATATTTTCCAGTGCGCTTTGTGTATTTATGACATTAAAAACGATATGCTTTTCATTTACTTTTTTTCTGTAGAACTATACACACGGCTCCCTGAGCTCTCAGCTCGCTGGAGAGGAGTGCATGAATAATTTTTGTATTTAAAACGGACTGTGAGATTTCCACAGAATTTCCACTATTTCTCTCTGTTTGACTGCCGCATTCTGCTTGCGTACAAAAAGAGAAAAAAAACTAATAAAAATATCAGGATGGAACGTAACTGCGAGAAGGGGGCCTTGTTTCAATTTTTTCCGGGGAAGTAAATACATTTGAGATTTAAACCGCTACTCTTCACTCTACATACACTTCCGATTTTCAAGATGGAATGTGTATCAAAGCAAAAATTCAAGGATTTGCTTTGTGTTGTATTCACTTGGAAAAAACAACTTTGCAGTAATTGAAAGCATGCATAATATACTCCGCTTTATCATCTGTGCATATTTTTGTACTACAATGCTACAATATACATATTCTCCTCACCAGAGAGATACGAAGCAGAGAGCTCTAATTTGTAAATTCGTTTGTATGACTTTTTGATGTAGGTACGTTCATTACGGAACTACACATTGTTTTGTTTTTCTTTCATCGTTTGCGTACTTTTTAGCATTACTCGAACGGATATAAATATTCACTAATTCTATTTTACCGTCGAATGGAACTCATGGGGCCTCAATATTCTTTCGTCATGTTTTCACCGTCACGTCACATACCAAGTTCCATTCCATTTGTACCCTCACTTCACATGTAAAAATCTGCTCAAGAATCGGTATTATTTTATTATGTAATCCGTGTGTATATCCGGTGATACTATTGCATAGCTTTGTTATGTATTTAATAAAATCGAAAGTATCATCATGTGTGGTAGATATTTTTTCAAGCGAACTAGCAGATAATGGAATCCATCTATAAACAACACACAATGAACTACTACGTAGTCGAGTAAGTGCAAACAATGTAAACAGCTATTCCAAGCCAATGGATTTATCTTCAAACAAAAAACGAGAAATAATCAACTGAATACCTGATGCTTCCACTTTTTCTCCCACGTTTGCGTATATGTACGTACATCCGTGCGACGTTAAACTGATTGTAGCAAAATAAAAATATCAACAGGAGTATTTTGTGAGTTGTGTCTATGAAAAAAATGTGAAAAGAGAAAGCTTGATTGGGGAACGGATTTTTACAGCAATATTTCAATGCAAAGTAAAGTTAATTTCCTGTTTGATAATAGTAAATGCTCATCACATTTATCAAATATTTTAAATCAAATAAATATGAATGTTAGGCCTAAAGCATAAATTCGTTTATCATTCTTTTTAACTTTGAGTAGCAAACATCAAACAACAAAATTATTAGTTTTTACCTCTTTTTGAAATTCTTGCTCTGTATGTCTAAAATACTGACTAGATTGCTACATAATTAATGTGATATCATGAATGTATTTACTATGCAAGAGTACAAACGAATTTGTCAGCGAGATCGTAAAAGTTTAAATGCACAGAATAACCAAAGCACGTGAGATAAACACTTCCCCCTCCTCCCAGTCAATCATTTTTCATTTTGTGCTGTCAAGCATTTCAAAGGCAAAAAAGGCAGAATACATAATTAGGTTAACAACTTAAAGGCTTCTTTTGACTGTATTTTTAAATAAGCTGTCGCATTTGTTTCATTTTCATGCATAACAGTTCCGTTTTTTGTCACGGTTTTTACATTGTAAAATTTGTTTGTATGCATATATAAGCTTGTATAAGTCATAAGTTATTTTAATGAACTAAAAGGAATTTTATTTTCACTAAAACATGTTATCCGTCATCAGCAGTACAATGACAGTAACAATACTTGGTTATTATTACACAGTTTTTACAAACTTGCATCTTTTTTGTTTCATTTTTTAAAAGAAGTGAGTTTTTCTTTTTATCAAAGCAATTTAGTGCTGTTCTAAACAAAAAAACGCCTGATTTGAACATCGCTGTACTGTACTGCACTATGTTTCGCCTGCGTGGCATAGATCAAGGGAAACTTTTGGTATACATAAAAAAATAAAGGATCGCCGCTTCTGCTAACTGTCTAGAGTCTAGACTAACATTGCATTCATCTTGATAAAAAAATGTATTTTTGCTTTTGTCACTTCACCCTTTTTATTCGGTCATTACCCTTGCAGTTGACACAAAAGCTGTGTTTCTGGTAACAGACCTCTCCATATTTTTTTCCCATTTCTTAATTTCTGCTATTCAAATTTAACGAAATTATTTTTGGTATCACATTAAAAACTTCACAGCAGCATATCAAGTCTTTTTATAAAGAGGGTATGTATTTGATGGGTTCTGGTGGATGGTTTCTGACAGAGCGTAAGACATATAACTTCCTTTTGAATGTTTGCAGGATCGCTTACTCACAGCATCTCTTTCTCTTTATATAACATCATCATTAACAAGATAAGATACTACCCGCTTTTAAGTATAAATTTTCATTTTCACAAATTCAAGTTTGCTTTCTCTAAATTAATTTACCAAGGCATGATCCCGTCCATTTACACTGAATTATTTGAAGGCACAACATAACGACGGCAAGCAAGGACGCACCAATTCCTAACACAACTTCATTTTATGAAAACTCTTTTCTCGTGAGCCACGCTGTACTGTTACAACAATCCCAAGCCAGACAAAAAAGTAATATAATAAGCAAACACCATACATACCATCGCTGAACGCAAGGCACACTCTTGCTGTAATCCCTTCTTAATACCTTTAAAGAAAGCCCACTCATATTTTCAGTTTATATCACTTCATTAATATGCCAACCTACAATGCTGCAGCCGGTGTCATTAAATTGAATTCACTAACAAGCACAAGCAAAGCACACAAGAACTCGGGAAAATGTTAAAGCTGTATTTCATTTCATTATTTTCCCATGTTTTTTATCCATTTTCTGATGAAAAAGAGACACTTTTCTTAAGAGAATGATGCGATTAGAGCATTTCTATCAAACTATTTTAAAATTTAATTTAAATAGAACTCAAATTAATTCAAGGGCATCAGTAGAAACGATGCGCAGTATTATTATTAGCACAGCCTTCTTTTTGTTATTGATCTACTATTTGACATGCCACGTGGACAAATAGGAATTCTTTTCAAGAATACTATCCAGCCCCCTCAGTATTTGAAACATTCAATACTTTAAACTAAATTACACCGCCAAAGTATTTTATAAACCCGACCAGATTCAAATAATAATGCCGGATTGTTCATATTATGAAACCCCAAATTACCCTTCAGCCATCTCAAACAAAAAGAGTAAACAGTGAGCTCTCAATAAGTATATGATGTGCATGTTACGCATGCATGTCATCATACAATGTAATAACAACGAAAAGTAAGCTATTTTCTTTCATATAATGTCACCCTCTTCAAAATGTGCAGTAACATTCCTCCTTTCAAAGTTATTCTTTCTTTTAAAACTATGTATATTGTTGTGTATTATGTCAAGCATGCCTACATTTCATTCATTTTTATATATAGCCATTGGCGGTAAATACACAAACACGTCGCATACATATTATTACTCTCCATCGTCTACGATTACTTTTGTCGAGGAGACGGAATGCGCAAAGGAAAATAGCAGAGCAGCAAGAGGGAGCTTATAAGATCAAGAGAGAAAAAGGAAACCACTAATGGAGCAAATGTATGCAGACCCAGTTCCGCTCCGCTCAACTTCTGCGAGACGTGCCTGACAAGTTTTCTCCGGTCAAAACCTTTATTCAAAATACTCTTATTACCGCAACAACTTTCATCGTCTTCACTTCAAACAAGCAACAGAAATAGCAATATCAATATATACACACACACCATTTTGCTATACATGTACGTGTATGTTATATGTTTACCACTACCACCACTAACGCCACCACTCCTTCTTTAGTCGTAATCATCATCTTCAATGCCCAACCATCTCCACCTCCTCCTATTTTTCTTTTCATCAAAAAATGGTTGTACCACTCACAATTCACAACAAAGAAAAACACACGTTGTGTTGTGCAGAGGATTTCCTCTTTGAATGGAAAACAACTTTAGTCATGCAACCAGAGAGTATGCAAAGACATTACATCAACCAAAGAAGAAGAAAAATTGGTCAACGACTTTCATACTTATAATCATTATGTCACATGTGCTTTCATTCTTACTGTTCCTGTTCTTTTATAATCGACTTTATACTAACAGCTAGAAATCAACAAACATCTTACAGCCTATTTTCAGCTTTAAGCCATGAAAACTACATACCAGCCAAGTCAAGTTGACGTCGACATTGCATACATTATTATAAAGTCATGCGTGTTATTGCACTAGTAGCAATATAAATTTCACATTTCACTGCCCATTCTTTTACGTGATTTTGGGCTTCCAAGTTTCAAGACTCAAATCCTTTTATCATCAAGAAACCACTTCACACACGCTTTTCAAGCTTAAATAAATGTAGAATGTCAACTTTACATCATGACAGTACAATAATAAGCTTACGCATAGACATTTTTGAAAAAACCAGGTACTATATATATTTCTGCCTACAATTTCTATGCATAATATGCATATGTACTTGAATTTTGAACTACTTCTTTTCTCTTTGAAATAAATGGTATGCATGCATGCAGAAGAACATTTTTGTGCTCACTTTAGAAAACTGATCCCTTTTCAGTACTTTCAGCACTAAGCTTTGAGCTTGCCCTGTTTTATTTTTTTGCAAAAAAACTCCGTGTTGAATGTTGCTACTTTTTCGAAAATTGTAATATTATTTGTATTCCCCCATTGGAAACTAGTTTCATTTTCTGTGTTCTCTTTCTGTCAAAATTCCAGCGAAATCCTATATTAATGGCATTGCAACTTGCGAAATGTCATTTTGTACATGGATTTATTTGTAGCAAAATATTAAATTTGTTTTCTGATCTGTAATATACTCATGCAACGAGGCGACATCACTACTTTCTTCTTCATGTATGAATAACCTGTCCTTTTGAATTACAGTTCAAGACCATCATCATCATCATTTGTTATCAGCAGCACAATATACGTAATACCTACGTACACGAGGAGACACGGCTGTCCTCCTGGAGTCGTCAACCGTTTGCTTCTTCGTCTTACCATCACCAACCATCCAACCAAAACGTCAGGATGCACGGTGATGTATGTCGAACGAAAGAACTTCTCTCAAAGCAAATGGATGCATGTGTGTGTATATCTTGTGTCTTTTTTACTTTACATATGGATGAGTAAAGTAGGCATATAGATAAAAACAGCCTTCAACTTTTTCCCGTCTTTCATCTTCCTTCTCTCTTTTCCTTCTTCTTGCCATTTCCATGTTTTTTTTCTGAAGGAGAGAATGTGAGAGAATATTATGCACATATGCCATAAATAACTCGGCAGGGAAGCAGCAATCCCTGAGAAAAAATCTTTTATGCGTATAAAAAGGTTGCAACGACATGATGATTTATTATCCAACGCGAACCAAAGAACGAAACGAACGACTCTTCTTCTTGATACGCATGTATGTATAGTATAATAGGGTAAAGTCGCCCCTATACTTCAACTAAACCTCAACATATTTTCTCGTGGTCGCTTAGCGGAGTGGAGTAGCCTATCTTACTTTCCGGTTAGCTGTGAGTTTTTGCATACCATTTTTGTGGTGTGTTGTTGGAACAAGTAAAGTAGCAAAAGAGAGAGAAAAAAACTGATGTGAGAATATTTTTTCTCGTATAAAAAATCGCCCTCATTATAAGTATATACCTGCATATCTTGATATATAGGCAGTCACAATAAAAGACTGTCAATAAGCTGCTTCTGCTGCTGGAATTGATGTTCCATTTGGATAACATATCTTCTTCTTATGGACGACTCCACCAGGTCTCATTATTTTCTCCACCCTTTCTTTTCATGCTTGTCAGGATCAGGAACACTAGTATATTCATGTAACTAAAATGACCATATGCCATAAAGATATGTAGAATGATAATGTGAAGACTTTTATTATTATGCAGCGTTAAATTAAAAACATCTCTCTTTTCTTTAAATGGAACAATGTGGCGTGGCACTGGTGACTGGTAGTTTGTAGATTAGCAAGAGACTTATTATAACAAACAGAAAAGAAGTGTGCTAAGAGGAGAGAGAAAAATACTCGCTCATGTGAGAGCAATCTCACATGGCACTGACTTGACTGGTGAGCTCTGAACCATTTTTTACGATTAAAAACCCACTAGACAGAATTCTGACTAGGAAAACATGAATGCATACAATGCACAAAAAAATGTAGCAAAGGCAGTCAGTCGTGTGTATTTAACATTATTCCTGTGGAGATTGTTTTCGCTTTGAGTCAATTCCAGATAGCGAGTTTGAAAGGGAGCGAGGAAAAAACATTATGTAGAGCTGTTGTTGAAGTAGCAAAGTTCAAAATGAAATAGGACGGGTCAAATGTTAATTAGTAGCAAGCATTGTGTATAAAGCAGTCGTCATCGTCTTCATTCACTCTCTCTCTAGCGTGCTGAATACTGAAAACTCATCGCTCACTTTTCATCATCACTACATTTGATATCAAAAGTACACAATAACACCAGAGCTCTGTGAAGTCATTAAGTTTGCTAGTGCTTTGCAAAATTCAATAGTACGGGCTTGGCAATGCAATGGTTCGTTACTTGAGTACTTTTTGTAACTTTATATGCATGCCACATGTCATGATTTTTGATGAGTAGCACTCTATGCATACGATAAGGGTAGGAGCCTCTCGTCAAAAGAGTTATGCAAGCGTAAAAAGCTGTACATTAGCATGACGCGAGTCCTCTTGTAAATATCAAAAGAAAAGAGGAGTACACCGTGTAGCCAGCTTGCTTCCAGTTAACTCGTACACCATTGCTGGAAACAGGACAATATGCTATTCTATTAACTTTGATTGGAAAAATTGAATTATAAGTAGTAGGCAATGTTTTTGATGTTTTGCGTACACATTTTACCTTTTCGTATACCTATTCAATATATACACATAAATGGAAAATTCACAACACATTAGAACAAGCTGTTCGTGTGCTGTTTCTGCTCTGTTCAACTTGACTTTCTAACTCTTGTGATTGCTGCCGAGTGCGAGGCGCTGTACTGCGGTGAATGTCTGATAGGTATAATGAGCAGCATACAATAATAATAATCAGTAAAGTGAAAGGCCTGGTAGCATTGAAATAATGATAATCATACTAACACTATTGTATATATTTTTAGCTCTGGTCGGGATTCATGCAGGACAAAAATAACATATGGAGGAAAAAGCGTCCGGTGGTCTATACTCTATACACGGCACTTGAAAACAGTAGTACAAGGAACCACTTCATTTTTATGCAAAAGCTCACACGTTTTTCATGTAATTACGAACATAAAACGAGAGACCGTAATCGTAATATTTGAATTTTCATGAATGAGGAGCTCATGCATGCAATTTTTCTATCACAAATACATCCATCGAATGCGTACATATGTATTTTTAAGTTATCTTTTGAAGTGTTTGTGCACACACCTGAAAAAATGTAGTAACTCCAGTGATGATGATTATGAATATATACACACATATACAATATACAATACACACATATATTGTATGTACATATGTGTACGTAGCTAATGCATGGTCATAAGGTGAATTACTTATGGTAATATGCATTATTGTACTCCTGTGAGTTCGTAGTTTGTGTATCCAAAACAGTACACCCACGAATGCTTTCTCTCGTCTCAAATGCAGTGTTTATGATTATTATTATGGATGGAGCTGCTCGTTGAAATTGCATGCTAGCTTTCATTATTGCTCCAAAACTAGTCGCTCCAATGGTGGTATGGTGGAAGGTACAAAAAATACACCGAGAGCTGTATATATAGTAATCATATTGTCACAATGAAAAGCTAACAAGACTTCCATGTACTTTCATTTTGACGAAAAAAATGAAAACATGTAAAACTGCACAGGTGCCTATTAAAACAAACTTTCAATACATATTTCCAGTTCACTGGTATGTGTGTTTTTTCCTGGACTGGGTACATGCCACATGGTGGGAATTAGCAAAAATTTAGCTTTTCCTTTTTCGAGTTGTCATTACATGCATGCCTACCTTTTCATCATCATGTTAATAACACGCTTCGTTTCACTGTTATTAGAATTGCAGCAGTAATATCAACAGCATTCAACTCATTATTATTGTTATGGTTGTTCGGAGAAGGGGAATGGTTCTCTGCAAATTCAGATATTTTGTGTACTACCGCCGCTTTCAAAGTGTTGAGTACTATGGACTGTGTGAAAATAGTAATTAAATGGTATAAATATTACCGGCAACGGCAACTATGTATGTCTTTACGTTTGCTATTTGCGCGAATCATAGTACATTCACAAATAAAAAATAATAGCACTTCACGACATTCCGTGTTTTTCGATAATTGTAAATGGCATTTCAAAACAAAGGATTTTTTCCCCAATGAACTGTGCATTGTGCACGTTTAGTGTAATACACTTTCGAAATATTATGTAACTTGAAAGTTACAGCTGCTATCATACTTGAAGGATTACGGTTAAACAACAGTTTAAAAGAATTCACTGCTGAAAGAAAATCCATTTTTCATTCCTTCAAATTATTTTTTACTTGACAATTCGACAACAACTGTCAAAAGGGCAATAATATATTTAATCATGTAAATAGCACACATTCAAACTTCTTGTTTTCAGGTCTATGACACCACTGACTTTACTACAACTTGTTAGAGTATAACAATACACAAAATCGGTTTATCGATAGTATATTATAGATATTCATGTACATTGAACATATATGTAATATACAAAAACTATATTTTTCTACTAGAATGTAGCAGTATACCGAAAACTAGTAAGGCATAACTGTTTTGTTTTCACGAGAATGTAAATTGTAAGTCAACTCGTCTTTTTCACAACTAATAAAAATGTTGTTCACAGAGTTTTTCTGAACTAAAATGAAAAATCAGCATTTTTAAAACACCACTTCTTATTCTTGTGTGTTGGATTGGATCAGCATAATATTATTACAAACTCCTCTTCTTCAGAGAATTCTTTTTTCATGACAGCACTTCAGCTTATATTAGCTCATGTCATATTCCACTTCCTTTTCTCCCAAGAAAGAAAACATTCTTTTTTAAATGTTAAAGAAAAACGTAGCCCTTTTTGTGAAGTCTAGTATTTGTCCTTTACTTCTTGTTTGACTTTCACTTTTTCTTGACGATGTAGAGGACGTGGAACGTGATTGGTTGGCGGCTGAAACGCCAACTATCAACATTTGTTTGCAAAGCGGGGACTCTGGGAAATAAGAAATGAGGGCGTTGGGTGCAAGTAGGAAATTTAAAGTCACATTGCCAAGAAAATCAGCTTCTTTTACTAGTTCTAATTTTACCTGCTTTACTTACAATGCAACACCAATAGCTACAAGTCGTTTCCCATTTAATCTCAATGTCACATCATCATGCTATGATGATCGCTGCTGCCAGTATTGAACGGAACAAGTTGACATCTCGCAGTTTTAAAAACGATATATGTATCTAAATGCGACGTAACTTGAGTTTATGAATGTGATCTTCATATGGTCTAAAATGCTGTGGATTTGAGTTTGACACAAGCTTTTTTTAAAGCAGTATAATCTCTCTTCGTTCACTTGCATGATGGAAAGAAAGAATATTTAACAAAATACATCGTTTGGATTCTCGAGCTTTCCTTTCAATATGATAATAACCATCATCACGTCATTTGCAGGAATGATCCTTGTGATTTCCTGTCACCATTCAAAAATATGAAAAGGCATCTCTTTTACGGACTATAATACATTATATTATTGTTGCGTATGTATGCATGATCCGATTATAACTAACGACAGTATATAT